>CAJHQP010000397.1:0-198969 GCA_905132765.1 Moricandia arvensis | reverse complement strand
GTGTCTGTTTATAGAATGTTAAGTTACATTTCTTTTTGGATTTTGACTAAATATATAAAAGTCAAAAACTTTAAGCTGAAAGAAAATCTGGAATCTCAACTAAAAAAATCCAGTTTTGTGGATGTGTCTACATACATAAAGTAAAAAATCTCATCCAAATGAACTTCCAAAATAATTTTAGAATATTTTTGTGTGTGTTATGAAATATATTGTGGATAGCCAATAACCGGATCGACCAGACCGACCAGTAAACCTATGGTCGATAGGATTAAAAAATCTATGGTAAATGGGTTTAGGTTATGATGGATAGTAAACCTATTACAAGTAGGATTAAGAAACTTATTCTATGTTGGTTTAGGACTTATGTTTATCCTTATCCATATTGGATAATCTCTATGTAATCCCTATAAAGGAAATCTCCATTGTACTTTATGATTTATACTTACACGAAATTCATCTCTTCTTTCTCTAGTTCATATTGTGTACTTTCTTTTTCATTTTCTATACGAATAGTCACGAATTTCATATTTAATATAGTTATTTTAAAATAGTATATTTATCATGAAAATATACATTTATAGATATAAACACATTTTTATGATGAATAGATACATCTATACACATTTTTATAATCTTTTTCCGATAGTTGTCCGTTGAAAGACACAAGATTATAGACACACACATCATTTCATAATTTTGACAATTTTTAAAAACTAATCTTATTTTTAATGAAAAGATACATCTTTTGGATTTTTTTTTGAGAAATACATATTTTGGAAGTCCTATTATTATTTAACAACTCTTTATAATCATTAAAACACATCATTATAAAAAGATACATCATTTCAAAATTTGACAACGTCTTAAAACTAGTCACATTTTTATAGTGAAAAGACGTAACTTTTCACGTAAACTGAAATTTATATTATTGATAAATTATTTATATTTGTGATAAATATATTTTGATATATATATATATATATATGTGTGTATTTGTTTATTTTTAAAGATTATGTTTGAGATAATTGCATGTTAATGTTGTTCCTGTCTTTCATGGCATAGAAACATAATCAAAAACAGACCAGTCGAACATTTTTTCAAGAATGGTAAAACTAATTCATAAATAAATTATATGAACTGCAAGAGTCTTATGTGTTCCATATGCACAAAGTTCACAAAATATCATTCTTCCTGCGAAACATTGTGTGGTCAAAAAAAGAGAAAAAAAGAAGACTAAATTGTTTCAAGCACCTACAGAACCATAGGTCCCCTCAATGCGGGTCTGGTCGTATATGAAGACAAAAACCTTCGAATTGGAACAAGTGATCATTACTGATTGATTGTTTTTTTCTAAAGAATCCTACTAACAAGAATGTGGTAAACTGTGATGAAAATCAGAAGACCTTTTGCTTGTGAGGCAACAAATTGAGCTAGTCGAGTTTTTGCTATTTTCAGAATTTTATTGTTGATTTCTTTTTAAAAAAAATTAATGGGGTCTAGTACGTTTTTGGTATTTTTTAGAGAAATTTGGACTCATATACATAACTCAAGAATAACTGCAGTCCATAACCATAGTGAATTCATGGTTAGAATATGTTACATATTATCTTCATTACTGCCAAAAAAGTCCTTATCTTGCGTGTGGAAAGGGAAAACGTATTTTTTTGTAGTCTTTGTTTCATTTACAAACAAAAAATCATTTCTCTCAGAGGTTTGATAAGCCGAAGGCGAAGCGACTCCGAAGAAGTTTGATAAGTTCGGGTTGGGGGCTCAATTAACAAGAGGATTTGTGTATACGGAGGTGGACAAGAAATTGTGGTGGTTGTGGATACGGGAAGAAGTCTAATTAGAAGTTTAAGGGATTCAGCAGCGGAACAGATAGAGACCCTACTGAACGCAATCATCTTCCGGTAGGATCCACTTCATCGAGGTAACACGGGTTTTGATGGTTGCTTATTACGGGAGGCGGTTACTTTCGGAGTCATCCCGGCGTAGAGAAGGTATGGAAAAAAAATTGAACCTTTATTTTTGGTGAATGTATATTGTGACATGCATGTCAATGATTGTGTTGTGTGCTTTGCGGTGAAGAACCCATTTAGTTGAGTTATGTTTGTGGGATAATTAGGTGTGATGAGTAAAGGTAAAAGACTATAGATCTGTGTTTATAGTAAATGTAAATGACTATTCTATTTGGGAAGACATATTGTATAGACATGCTTGTTGACATTTTCGACTTAAATTATGTTGAGCGATAATGCCTATACTATTTGCAAACGTCTATAGTATAGATATTAAGATAATCTCTTAAGCATTGTTGGTACGTTCACTACGGTTTAATTGTTTTTAAACCCGACTCAACTGCTTGGAAATGACTATTCTATTGGTTAATGTATATAGAATAGACACAAATGTTTTCGTTTTTTTGATTAAAGTTTAGTGGAGAGAAAATGACTATACTATTTTTAAACGTAAAAATGATATTCTATGTGGAGCATAAATGATATTCTATTTGGAAAGATATATAGTATAAACACACTGGTTGTCCTTTGGACCTAAATTATGTGGAGCAAAAATGCCTATATTGTAAACAGATATAATATAGATTATAATATATTTTTGTAGCATAGTTTGCAGGATCACAACGGTTTATTAGTTATTTTAAACCGACTCATGTGGATGGAAATGACTATTCTATTGGTAAATGCATAAATTATAAACACAATGGTTCTCATTTTGGACCAAAATATGTGGAGGGGTGATTGACTATAGCATTTGTAATTGTTTTTAATTTACATACTAAGATTTTCTTGTGTTCATGGTTTGTAGGTTTACATAGTTTATTTGTTTTTAACCTCACTTATGTAGTTTGAAATTACTATTCTATTGGTAAATGTATCTAGTATGGAGACAATGTATTCATTGTTAGCCCTTAAACTTCTGTTTAGCGGTGGATGAGTATTCTATAGGTTAACGAATATAGATAGATAGTAAGATTTATCTTATTGGGACACAACTTCTGTTAACTGGATAATAACAATTTTATTGGTGAACGTGTTGCGTATAAACCTTTGTTGGTGATATAATTAGTAGTTTTTAAATAAAAATTGTATTAAAATGTTTATATTATAAGTTTACAAGTATAGTATAATCATTTATAAAGTGGTACATATTTCATTTGTGTATGACCTGAAGTATATAGGTGACTTCAAGACAAACGTCTATGTTCCTTTCTCCCATTTTCATTACATTGATGTTGTTGATGTATGGCTTTTCGATGTATAGTATGGAGGAGTTAGGCTAGCCATAGCGATTGTTTCAGACTGGGTTTGAACTCACATGCTGGAAGAGGCTAAACAACTACTATAATTTGAGATGGATCGAGGTGATAAAAGATGCACTTTCTGATGCCGTGCAGGAGAAGCTTGCGGAGTCGCAGTTCCGACAAATTATGCTAATGGGAGCCATACATTTTCAGTCATGTTATGCTAGTGATGAGACAACTTAAATTATGTTAAATGTTAGTTACTAAGGAATATAACACATGGGTTAATAATGTACACCTAAATTACAGTATATTAGTTTATGTTGTACTTTACTATTTCATATTTGACTTTCCCCATTGTATCACACCATTGTCTCCTATTACCAATTTCTAAGAACTAACTACGACCACCTTATGTGCTTCTTATCAATATTAACTTAGGTGACTATAGCACGCATCATATATTATAATACGTAACATGAGACTGAACCTTATAAGTTGATAGTAACCTCCTCTCTACTTCTTTTTAGTAACCTATAGTATCGTTTATGCTCCTATTATCGTGTTAACCTAGTGTATGCCTTTTTGATGGTATCCAGGAATCTGTTTTTTTTTCTCTTTAACTTATATACTATCTAAGATTTACTATAGTATAGTTTCTAAAATAGGAAGACGATGACAATTATGGTTGGACGTGTTGTGTCTACATGCACCTGACAAATGACCTTTATGTAGTTACTATCGTCTAAGCTAGTATTCCCTTTTACGATGTCATTCGAAAAATCTGTTTTTAACAAAATATCTCACATATACTATCTTTAACATACTATAGTATAGTTCTTTACCGTGCGTACACTGACTCTTGTTTTGTATGTTCCTCCTATGCACAATTCCAACGTCTCACATGTTTGCTTTATTGCAATGTCGTTCACATTTCAGTCCTAGAAGCTTCAAAGCTGGTATTGTCATACGATTGATCTTGGTCTATACTATTGCATATATAATATAGTATCGTGTTTTCGTTTGGTTGCCTCATGTCCATAATACGTGGTATTTCCTACACGTTATTGTTCGACTTTTGTGATACGCTTCCGCTTTCTGACTCGCCTCATCTGCAAGCGCCAACAATTGAAAGGGGAAAACCGTCTACCTTTGGCCGTAATTGTCACATCACTGCTCATATGCCTATATTCTTCATTTTTCCATCCCCTATAAATATTCAATAAATTGACCTTATTTTTTATCCAGATTCTTGTTTTTCTATATTATTTGGTCTAATATGTTTTTAATGATAATAAAAGAGAACAATATTTCCGGTTAACGTCTTATTGATAAGTAATACATAAGAAATGGCAATACAACGTGGCATCTTTTGTTTTCTTTTGTCGTCAGTATCGGCATCGTTTGTTTAATCAAAAGAAACGTAAGATGTATTTTATACGATATTAAATACATATTAAGTCAATGATTTAGAAACCAAAATCAACAAAAATCCTATTATTGTTGAATTTGTCTCTAAAAGAAGATTCAAACGTAAAATTTTTCTTAAGATTTTTAGTTTAGGGGATGTTATTAGTTTGTATATTTTAATGGATTTATAAATCTAAACTAAATTAAGTGTTGTTAGTTTTATGATTTAAAAATCTATATACAAATCTAGTGTTATTGGTTATATAATTTTAAAATAGATTTTGAAATCTGTTATTCAATAACAAGGATTTGTTCAAAGATTTTGTTCAAAGATTTGATTTGAAACTACATTTCAATGGATTTGTAAGTGTTTTTACCCTTAAAATACAAACGAACAAATACTAACGTGAACCTTGTTATTTTGCGTGGATTTGTAATATTGTTTTTGTCAATTTCTATAAGCATTACAATATATTTCTTGTTCACAAAGACATGAACCACACTACCTACAGCTACAGCCTCGTCATAATACATTAGGTTCTTTTCCATCTAACTTCCTCATGACTTCTTGAATAGCAGGATAAAAGATGTACGTAGTATTATATGTCAAGTAAAGCTGACCACAATTTTTCAAGTTTAGCTTTTTCTGTTGTCTTTGTCAACTTCTGTAGTGCTTGATTTTCTTTTAAAATATCAATGCTTTCATATTTTTAAGAATTTAAAATGAGCTAATCACCAACCTCAAGCACTGGATAATAAGGAATCTAAACCCCATAAGAAAGAGATCATACACAACAACGAAATTGGAATACAAGAGAATTCAAAAAACAACTGATCATCTACACTAACACAACTACAAACACTATTATCTCAAATTTGACGTTTATGTTCTCTTCCCTAATGGCAATCTGTTTGTCAAGAGCAAGATACTTAAGCTTGACGTTCTCGCTCTTTTCCTTAAAATTATATATAAAACATACTTAAACTTCTACCAACAAATTTCTTCAAATAGAAGAAGGTGTTCTCTGGATTAAGGACTACTTGCATATTTACAAGCGGATCTCATTTCTTGTAAATCCATTTGATTGATTTCTAATAATCTATTTATTTGATTTTGAAATCTATTTGAATTCTCATAAATCTGTTTATTTGATTTTAAAATCAATAGATTTATCAAAATAAATCAAATCTATTGAAATTTCTAAATCTATTATAATACCAGAACCAATAACCCCCACTTAGATTTTAGAATAATGATAAACATTCAAATTTGATAGTTTGGTCATTTTACCTATAAATAAGTGTAATTTTCAAAAAGGTAAAAAAGTTGGTGTCATTTTCAAAATATAATCTCACATAAAAGCATTTTTCCAAATTTCCCCTATGTCGTCTCCTGTGTCATGGATACTTTTGTTACTCTATGGTAATGTTTCCCTCTTTTTTATTCTAGTAAGGGCTTGATTGGTAGAGCATTAGCATAAGAATTATGCTCTTTATTATCCAATCAATATTTACCTCATAAGCATTTAGAAGAGCATTTACTAAATGTTAATGCTCTCCAAATGCTCTAGGCTCAATGCTCTCATATGAAGCTTTTGAAGGAGCATTTAGAATATATAAAAATTAAAAAATAATTTTATATAATTGATTTATTTTTATTTTTAATATAAAAAATATTTTTATAATAAACCAATATAAATTTATATTTTTAAAAATAAAACTTGCAGTTAAATATTTTTAACTTTTTAAAAGAACAATATTTCACATTTAAAG
Organism: Moricandia arvensis; assembly: GCA_905132765.1. Classification (NCBI taxonomy): domain Eukaryota; kingdom Viridiplantae; phylum Streptophyta; class Magnoliopsida; order Brassicales; family Brassicaceae; genus Moricandia; species Moricandia arvensis. The sequence goes on along the minus strand of CAJHQP010000397.1, from coordinate 192,524 downwards.
TATAATATAATTTATATAATTACACATATCATTCATTATTTTAAAAACAAGCATAAAATAATATATATTTATTTATATATGAAACATATATATATTATTTAGACACTAATAAATAAATTATATATCATATATTAATTTTTATAATAATTTTATATATGAATCATTTATTAATATAGTATATATAGATATTATTTTAAAATAAATATATTATACACTAACTTCTATGATAATTTTAAATTGTATACTGCTAATGTTCTACCAATCACTTTATTAAAAACTATAATGAAAGCATACAGCTTCTGCAGCATATTGCTTTTACAGCATTCTGCTAATGCTTTATCATCTGCTGTACCAATAGATGCCTAAGTCTTCATTCTTCCTTATTTTTTTCAGTTTACAAGCTAATTCATATTTATTTTAAATATATATTGAAAGATCTCTAAATTTAAATTAGCCAAGCCCCTATATACCTGAGCATCGGCACTGTAAATATTACACTCTCTGTTTCAATTTAATTATTGTTGTAAAGTAAATTTTTTGTTTCAAAATAATTGTTGTTTTATGATTTCAATGAAAAATTTATTAAATTTATATGTTATTCTATTTTTCTATTGGTTGAAATGTGGTTATGCTATAGGTAATGATATTTTTATTTTGAAAATGTGCAAAATTAAATGTTTTTAATCTGTGTGTAAAATCTAAAACGACAATTAAAATGAAACAGAGGTAGTATTATTGTTTTTAAAATTTTTATCCTATTTCCTTCTAAAATCCTTAGCTTCAGCTTCCGGCTACCAAGTTTTATTTATAATAATGTCTGTAATCTCTTTTTATTAATACATAAAAATTGACAAAAATAATTCAAAAGGATACAGACGTAAATAACGTCGTGTAGAGACTACAAAAAGTCGTTGATCTTAATTCTTAACTAACTTCCCACGATACGGTAAGACTACATGTATCACGTTTTTGTGTGGCCAAGGCCAATGAAGCTCTAACGACTTTTAAATTTCTTTGCTTCCTTTTATGGTTTATTTCGTATTTCGTGCGTTAAATATGCATTGGAAATGTTTTTAAAACGATAGGCATCGAAATTGATATTTATAAAAGTCGTTTCACATGTGAAACCGGCGACGTCTAACGATAGCCACAGGAAGATGGTATTGCAGCTCATGTTTTTTTTTTTTTTTGATTAACCAGGTGTTGGGCTTACGCCCACCACCTAGACCCGGTGCCAGCCTTTGTCTGTACCTTTTACGGCCCTGGACACACCTCCCCAAATCGTGGCCTAGGGAGTTTGAACCCCTGACCTCTCGGCCAAAGAACTACCACTGGACTATCACGTCTTGGGTATTGCAGCTCATGTTGCCTTTGCTTATAATGTATGGTGCGATTTGCGTACAGACGTCCATTCAATAAGGACATCAACCAAAAATAAATAAATCAAAATATAGATTTATAATAATACTAGTGGCTCTGTTATTATAGGGGCCAACACCAATCCCTACAAAATTGATGGTGTCTTTGGGGCAACCTTAACGATTGGTATCTAAAAATCTGTTTTATCTTACAAAATAATAATACTTTAGTATGATACTTTGTAATTAATATTTTTTCCTTAGAAATGTAAACCAGTGTGAATACACATACGTCACTGCAGTGTTTTTAGAGGTCCTTGCAGGGATGCAGAGAACCTTAGGGCATCATTAACCCAAAAACCCATATGGGTTTCTTAATTTTTTTTGTTTTGTTTTTGTTTTTTTTTAATGAACCAATTGCGAGCTGCCACATGTCAGTGGAGTCCGTGAACAGTGTAAGAAACCTTTAAAAACCGGTTCTTATTTAGTAGTTTTTGTAACCGACTCTTACACTGTTCATGGGCCCTACGCCTTAAGAAACCCCATAAGGACTCTCCTTTAATCATGTTCTTATGTCTCCTTCTCTCCTCTAATTTCATTATTTTAATATAGATTAGTTGTTTTTGACCAAAAAATATAGATTAGTTGCTAAAAATCAAGTGAGAAACTCTTGTTGCTCTTTGATCTTTATCAAGCACTAAGTTCCATAGATAACAAATCTTCACCAGAACGTGTCGCACGGAATTAATGGTTATTAGTTTGTACAAATTTGTAGAATATCGGATAATTTAGATTGTTCAAATGAAAATATCACATAATTGTGATGTATAATAAAAATATCAGATAATTAAGATAATTTTATATATTCTGGAGATCTTTTTTTGAATAATTCACTTGTTTGGGTAAATGTATTTTTAAATAATTTTAGTTTTCTTACGAATATAAAAGCCATTTTATAAATTATATTTTTAGATATTTGTTTATTTTAAAATTAAATATAACTAATTTTCATAGGCATATTAATTTTATATGGGTATTGGGATACCTATTTAATTCTCGTTTTAGTTTTGATTTTGTTAGAATACTTTATATTTATAAAATTAAAACTGCTTAATTATTTAAAAATTTGGTTTGATTTCAGTTCAATCGGTTTGATTTCTGATTCTTTGGTTTCACATAAAACCCTTGGCCTACTAAAACCTATAAGTTTGGTTAAAGATCTAAAAACCACTATTTGGAAATTATATCAAAGAGAACTATAAGCCAATAAGAAACAAAAATCTAACATTTTGATTTATACAGCTATATTTGATTTTATCTGTAAATTTTGATTCATACAAAAAACTTCACAGACAATTTTATTAGCTTTCAATTTTTTTGATATATATAATTATTTGCATTACCATTACGATGCATTACTATTGCTTAATTGAAATGGGTCGACGAGTTATTTCCCCACAAGAACTATCATATAGCATCAGATCCCCACTAAACTATGACTCAGTGTCAAATATCAATGATTTGAAAGTTATAATTTTATTTCTCCACAAATTAACAATTTCGAATGTATTTCTCCCTGAACCGATACTTCGAAACTTAATTACCCATAAACCATGGTTTTAATTGGTTTTATTAACCAAATAATTTAAACCAACTAAACCATCAAAATTCATTTTAAATTTTTATTAAATAATATTGTTTATATTCTTGTTGAAATTTCAAAATATAGATATTTTTGAACTTAAAAAAAATTCTTAAATTTTTTATATTTTTGCGTTTTTAAAACATTTAAAATCTATGTTTTGTGAATTTTGACGCAAATCAAATTTTTATCAATAATACAAAAATTTATAAAATTATGGATATGTATTGATAAAAAATTGATTCTTGTCAAAATTCAACAAAATTAGATTTTTAGATATATTTTCATCAAATTTATGTTTTTCTTTCACATTTAAAAAAAACACAAATATAACAAACTTATTTGTTCATTGTGATTTTATTAAAATTTATAAAAATGAAATCCTGTCGTAAATTTTTTTTCTTTTAAATTTCAGAAAACACAAAAATATAGACCTAAAACTTCCTTGCAGTTCAAAAATATCTATATTTTAAAATTTCAACAAGAAGATAAATAATATTCTTTAATAAAAATTGTTTAAAATATATTTTGGTTTAGTTTAACTGGTTTAAACTATTTGGTTAATAATAAATCAATTAAAATCATGGTCTATGGGTAATTAAGATTCGAAGTATCGGTTTGGGAAGAAATACATTTAAAATTGTTAATTCGTGGAGAAATAAGTTTATAACTTTCAAATTATGGAAATTTGATACTAGATCATAGTTTAGTGGAAATCTGATGATATACGATAATTCTCGTGAGAAAATAGCTCGTGGACCCGATTGAAATTGACCTTGCATTATACTACGATAGTACTGACAGCTCTCCAGTACTATTGCCTTTCTGTTGAATAATAAAAATTGAACTTTCGTGACACACTTTGTAAATAAACTCCATAAATGCTTCTTTTTTTTTTAATTTTGATCAAAATTCCTATAGCATCATACTTAATGTCATTAAGTTATGATACCATCCATAGTGAAATCTTGCCATGCTTGTGTACTATATATATAGGCGTCAAAGAGAACTATGTTCCCATATCTTAAACACAATATTAACCATGATTATTCTCTTTAGTAGTCTTCAATTTTATCTCTTCTCTTTGGTCCTTGCAATCTCCGGCTACATTTTCCTCAGGAAACCTAGTAAATATGAAGTTGATAGCTCAACCATCCCTGAGCCATTGGGAGTTTTGCCTTTATTAGGCCACATCCATCTTCTGCGCGGTAAAGGGCTCATCTGCAAAAAACTAGCTGCCATGTCCGACAAGCTTGGTCCTATCTTCTCCCTCAAGTTAGGGTTTTACAGGCTAGTTGTAACCAGCGACCCTGAGATACTCAAAGAGTGTTTCACCACCAACGACTTGGTTCTATCCACCAGGCCCAATATAGCCTTTGGTCGGTATGTAGGTTATAACAATGCAGCCCTCGCGCTGGCTCCCTATGGAGATTATTGGCGTGAGCTACGGAAGATCTCCACCGTCCATCTCTTTTCAAACCAGAGTATGGAGATGCTTAGCCACATTCGTTACTCGGAAGTAAACGAGTTTCTTAAACTCTTGTACAAAGGGAGTGGTACTTCAACGGTAAAGATTGACATGTTGTTTGAGTTTTTGACCTTCAATATAATGCTTAAGAAGATGGTCGGGAAGCGGATTGGATTTGGCAAAGTGGAGAGCGAGGAGTGGCGTTATAAGGAGGCCATGAAGCATAGCGAGTACTTGGCTGCTGTATTCGTGATAGGCGACGTGATTCCATGGTTGGGATGGTTGGATTTCGCGAAAATTGCTCAAATGAAAAGAACGTTTAAAGAGCTTGACTCGGTCATTGATAAGTGGCTCCAAGAACATCTTGAGAAAAGATCAAGAAAAGAAAAGAATCAAGAAAAGACTATCATGGATCTATTGCTTGACATCTTACCAGAAGATGTTGTGATATGTGGACATGAACGCGATGTAATTGTCAAGGCAACTATTTTGGTATGTGCTGTTTTTAATACTTTCTTGAATTTGGATATATATTATGAAATACGTAGTAAGTTGTTATATTATATAATAGCACTGTAAAATCCTATAAATTAATCTGAGACTATGACATTTTATTAATTTAAACGGATTTTTTAGATTTATATTTTAAAGATATTTTAATTTTTTAAAGAAGAAAAATATTTGATTGCACGGTACAATATATTTAAATTAATTTATTTTATACGTTTTCATTTTGTCTAACTTTGTTAAACGATTTAATATATTTTAAGTTTTGATATTACATATCCTAGAATATAAAAATATGTTAAATGTAGTTTGATAGTAAAAGAAAATCAGAGTTAAACTTAACTTTGATGAAAAAAAAAAATACAATGTTTTATAAAATTATAGAAATTTTATATAAATTATATATAGTAATCATTAGTTATGATTTTAATAGCCTATATTTATTTAAGAGTATTCTGAATTTCTTATTTTATTATCTTATGAAAATATGTCATATTTACACTGGTCTAACTTTAAAATCCGAAAATTATTAATTTATAAAGTTTACGACGTTGTATCCCTATAAATATATATTAGTTATCAATTGGTTTTGCGATAAGTACATACGACTGTACTAGCTAGTAGAACCAAAATGAAAGTCTTGTTACTTGCTGTAGGTTCTTACACTAACGGGATCAGACAGCACATCCATCACCCTGACATGGGCAGTATCACTGCTACTTAACAATCCTACCACTTTAAAAGCAGCACAAGAAGAGATTGACAATAGTGTAGGTAAAGGGAGGTGGGTTGAAGAATCCGACATTCGAAACCTCAAGTACCTACAAGCTATTGTCAAGGAAACTCACCGGCTTTATCCACCGGCTCCTCTTACAGGTAACACATCAAAGGCTCTTCTTAATTGTTACATATCCTTATTAATTTAGTAAATGTTATCTCTTGGTTGTGAAAATGATGGGTGATCAGGAATCCGAGAAGCAAGGGAAGGTTGTTTACTTGGAGGATACCATATTGAGAAAGGCTCACGCTTGCTCGTCAATATCTGGAAACTTCACAGGGACCCTAAGATCTGGCCTGACCCCGAAACCTTCAAGCCTGAGAGGTTCATGGATGAGAAATCACAATGTGAAAAGAGAGAGTTCGAGTACGTCCCTTTCAGTGCAGGAAGAAGGTCGTGTCCAGGGGTGAATCTTGGCCTAAGAGTTGTTCACTTAGTGTTGGCTAGGTTGATTCAGGGGTTTGAGTTGCATAGAGCGTCTGATAAACCTCTGGATATGGCTGAAGGACCTGGTTTAGCCTTGCCAAAAATTAACCCTGTGGAAGTCTTGGTTATGCCCCGGCTGGAACCTGAGTTGTACCATTTACTGTAAACCGTGTTAATGTATTGATAATTATCAGGGGGCTCTTGAGATCATGCCTTTCTGATGCAAAATATGTACTCTCTTTGATTTACAAAAAGTGTTACACATGTTTCACATAGATTAGATTAAAAAATAATTGAAATGTATTAATTTTCTTATTAACTACAACTATTCAATGAATAGTATTTGAAATAAATAAAATTATTTATAAAATTAATGTTTTTTAATTAATATTGAATTCAAAGTTGTATTGGAATTCTGAAGTGTTACTTTTCATGTAACAAGAACAAAAAGTTAAAATGACATTCTTTCAAAAGCAGAGGGTAAGTGTTTAATATGTTAGAAGTATTTAGATTAGATTTGGGTTTTCATATTCCACATGTAAAAATAAATTGTCTTTCACTATAAATATAGATCTAATGAAGAGTTGTTCCACAAGATTTAAGAGAAACATTGAGAGTTTAGTTTTGAGAAAATTCTAAAGCAATAAGAAAATTGTTCTTATAAATTTGTGTGTTTCTAGAGATTTGAATTGGTATCAGAGCTTGCGTTGAAGCTTCGATCTTGGTAACAGTGAAAGAGATCATGTAAGCAAGATGGAGAGTGTGACTAGATTTGTGCCTTGTATAAAGAACTTTGGATTTGCATCCATCCAAAATCCGATGTTATCATCGACAAACCATACAGTTTAGCCGATGAGGATGAAAGTTTTGATGTGTGTTCATGAAGTGTGGACACTGTCGAATCCGGTTCGGATGATCAAAAGAAGAATGATCTTGCGACTGCTCTTTTGTTTCAAATCGTTTCCAAAAATTTGATTATCCAGGTGGGAGAACAAACAACATAAATAGAGATTTGGAAAGTCATCAAGTCACGACACCTTGGAGCTAATCGTGTAAGAGAGGCGAGACTTCAGACGTTGATGAAGGAGTTTGATAGGTTGAAGAAGGATAATAATGATACGGTCAATGACTTTGCGAGAAAGATATCGGGTTTATCATCAAAGGCAGCCTTGTTGGGAGAAAACATAGAAGAATCCAAGATCGTGAAGAAATTCTTGAAGGGACTTCCGAGACACAAGTACATCCAGATCATAGCATCTTTTGAGAAAGTCCTAGACCTAAATTTTATTGGTTTTGAGGACATAGTCGGAAGGCTAAAGGCGTATGAGGAGAGTGTCAGCGAAGATACTCAGAAAGAAGACCAAGGGAAGCTTATGTTTTCAAATAACGACCAGCGTAGTCATAGGAACTATGAGATTTTCAGTCGTAGAGGTAGAGGATATAATGGAAGAGGCAGAGGTCGAAGTCGGTTCAACAACCAAATCATGTGTCACACACGAAAGACAAAAACTTGAAGAAGGATCGTTCAAAAGTAATATGTTGGGGATGTGACAAACTATGTCACGATGCAATTGTTTGTCCCAAGAAACCAGTAAAGGATCAAAAAACAAATCTAAACGAGGCACAAAAGGCTGATGCCCTCTATGTACACGAAGTGGTGTTCTTGAATGAAGACAAAGTGATTCCAAAGAATCTCGATATCAACAAAGGCAATGCAAGTGTTTGGTACTTCGATAATAGAGCGAGTATCACATGACGGGAAACAAAGAATTCTTTTCGAGTTTAGATCAAAACACCAAAGGGAAGGTGATTGGTGATTTTTCATGTGTTGACATTCTAGGAAAGGGTTTGATTACTTTTGTGTGAAAGACTGGAGAGAAGAAGACATTCAAAGATATATGTATTACATGCCCGACCTAAAGCATAATATACTGAATCTTGAAAAAGCAACATAAAATGGATGTGAGGTTAACATGAGAGACGTCTATTTAACACTCACATATTTGTGTTAAAGGTTGCTAGTACGAGTTACAAGATCTTCAAACTGTCTATACAAGATCCCAATGGAGATTAGCTATCCGGAGTGTTTACATGTCAGAGACACATGGAGGTGGCATGCTCGAGTAGGACATATAAGTTATGGCGTGATGAGAACATGCTAAAGAAGGAGATGGTCGTAAGAAAGCCGAGTGCAAGACACGAAGAAAGCGTGTGTGACGCATGTCTAGCTGGGAAGTAGATTAGACATCCATTCTCGACTAAGTCATGTTTTGTGCGACAAAGCCATTGAAATCATTGCATGGAGATTTGTGTGGACCGGTTATTACACCAACTCCAGAAAAATAATCGGTATGTCTTTGTCCTAATAAATGACTTTTCCAATTATATGTGGACTATACTAGTGAAGAATAAGAGTGAGGCATCTGATCGGTTCAAAAGGTTTAAAGAAAGCATTAAGAAGCAAACAAGGTCAACCTTTCGCACTAATAGAGAAGGAGAGTTTACCTCATCTGAGTTGAAGATGACAAACCTTATGGGTTAAATGTATGGTAGCCGAGCTGAAATCTATCACAAGAAACAAGACATGGGAGCTTGTAAATAAACCGATTGGTGTTAAACCTAGAGGGTTAAAGTGGATCTACAAGATTTATATGAGATAACGATAAAAACAAAAAAGATATGCTCAAGAAATTTTACGTGACACAAAGATGGAAGCATGTAACACGACTCACATACCAGTGAAGTTAACTTTAAAGATCTCAAAAGATGAAGATGAACTAGAGATAAATTCTATAGACTACAAAAGATTAATCGTAGGATGTGTTAAGGTATCTACTTCACACAAGATTAGAGATAATTATTGGTATGTACAGTACTCATTCTCTTAAGTATTATGCTTTACACGGATTTTGTTTTGGTTTTGTTGAGTTTGAATCCGCAAGTTCTGTGCGAAGCGCAATTAGGTAACAACAAATGGTGTTACTACTGGTATTTTTTTTGTCTATGTTCATCTGAGGCTAACTAATTGTTACTGATATATATTTGGTGGATTTTTAGTCACCACCTATCATACTCAATGGACAGAAAGTAGTTGTTGAGGAAAACGATTGACCGTTTTTTTGGCTTTCAAACACTTGAGAGAAATGAAACTCTCATGAACCTAATAGATTTTTGTTCAGTATTCGTTATTAAAACATGGAACTGCAAAGGACGTTCAGCGTTTGGTGTAGAGGCATGCTACAGAAACGAAGGTGGAAGAAGTCGTGGGAGCTTTGGAGGTGGAAGAGGCTATGGTCGAAACGACTTCAACGGGAAAACAATAGAGAAGGATATGCAAACCGAGCAAATGGTGACGGTTGTGGGTTTCTGAAGGTCAATGGTAATTGTAACAACCTGCTCTGTGGGACCAGACTGGTTCTGCAGAGCACAGACCTCAACCCCTCACATATAAGCTCTAAGCTTTTTCTAGGTAGGTTGTTAGTGCGCTTGTTGTTTCTTGAATCCAAGATAGCATTCTTTAACAACTCTCCCACATAACAAGTTGTCGATCTACAGGTCAATTGGTGACAATTTCTCTTGTGGAATAGTTGTTAAAGGGTGGAATTGTTACATAACCATGGGCGTGTAAGACGTGGTGGTGGAATGGAGCTGCTAAACCTGTGGTTGCTCCTCGCGTGCCTGTCACTGCGTAAATGTGTGTTTCAAGAAAAGAAAAAGTGTCTAATTGTTTTAGAGAATTTAGGCTTATAGCTGTGAGTAAAAACAACTATGATTCTGTTTTCCCTGTCTACGAATTTAAGAGCCAGAAGAAGCTTCGGTTTGTTGTTGATTCGCTTTCTAACAACGTTTTTGAAAACTCTCAAACCAGATTTGAGGTTGAGCATCTGTCAAAAACTGCCAGAACCGGTAACTTGGTTTGATATAAAAATTCACAAAACTCAGACATGTTGTCTGATTATGTAACTTAGATTTAACAAATTTTGTTAATATGCCTGCAGTCTTCTAAAATAGATAGTTAGAGATGTCGTCGTCCGAGTAAAAGTAGAAGGGGACGATAACTGTTGAATTAGCTAGGATCACATTTCAATAAAAAACCATAATAAATATAAGCTTTGATTATATGTTGCCATCGAATTACGATGGCAATGAACAAACTAAGTTACAAGTTTTCAGACATTTGCTTTCAGATTCTGTTGAGAAAGGAAAATATTCATAGTTCAGAGGCCAAAATTGCAAGCCTGAACAAACTCCAAGTCGTAGTCAACGTGTTTGGTCCAAAGCGGCCTAAACTGGTTCATAGCTATGTCCAGCCACGGCTTCATATTACCGTTAAAGTGTACCACCGCAGCGTTACGGATCTCATCCATACTAATGCTCGGATTGTAACCCAACCCAAGCACATGCCACGATTTGTCCAGCGGCTTTGTGGTCGAGTAAAACGTGATCAGTCCTGGCGGTAACGTCCCCAGCTTCCACAGAGCCCTGTTCTCATTCTGCAGTTCATACAAACACACAACAAAAGTTAATAACACATTCTTGTGATATGGCAGAAACGTATGACAAAAAGGTTTACCAGGTTTTGCCAGTAGTGATACTCTTCAGTGCACTTCTCTCTTCTCCAAGCATCAAGATCAAAGAAGTTCATCCCATAAGCCCACGCACATGCTTTGGGATTAAACTTCTCTTTAATCAAAGGATGCGAGAAGTTCATGTACTGAGCATACCGATGGAACGAACCGAAACAAGTCTCTACAGCTCCATTCACTTTCCCATCCATATCAATCTCCCAAAGCCCCGTTAAATCCTTCTGCACAACCACATCATCGTCCAAGAAAAGTATCCTATGCAGCTTCGGGTACATCTCAGGCAAATAAAACCTCAAGTGATTCAATATAGACAGATACTTCGGGTTCCTAAACTTCATATTGGTAGTATCTTTCGTCGCATTTTCGAGCTTATTCTCGAAGTAAAACTTCTGAAGATTCGAAGACTCTAACTGCTTCAACACAGGCACATAAGAAGAGTTCAAAAACGTGTAATCCTCCACAGCTTTCACTTCCACATGAGCTCCTTTATACTCCTTGAGCTTAAACATAACCTGCATCGCCCCGAGGTTCATCTTATCAGTCACCACATGGAAGACATGCTTCCACGGCTCCTTTGCATTCTTCACTGCAGAGTTCACCACCACCGAAGCTGCAATCACATTATCCGAAAAAATTGCGTAATGGTAAAGATTTGGATCCTCAAGCTCAGCCGGTTTATCCTTCCCTTCATCAGTGTACTTCTCCGGATGCGCGATCCTCTCTTCCATCAGCCTCATGGCAAGGCAATGCAGCCCCTTAGGGATCGATTTCGCCGCGATCAAGCTGGAGAACGCGCCTTGCTTCTTGGCGCTCGTCAGCTGCTCGTTGACGGCGAAGATCGTGTCCTTCAGCTTCTGGATCTTGAGCTGGTTATCGAAAGATTCTTTCGCTTCGGCGATCACTTGACGAGTCGTTTTGATACGTTCTTTTACTTCTTTCTCGAACTGACGAAGCGTGGATTCGTCGATGGAGGAGGCGTCGGAGTCGTAGAGAGCTTTGTACGATGGTTTGTTGATCAGATCTGTGTAGTTTCTCGAAAGATCCGCGAAGATTCGTACGAGTTTCGAGTTCTCGAGCTTGAGCTTCCGAGCGTACGAGGCGTAGGCTAGTGCTAGTGATCGGTGGTCGTCGGCTTGTTTACGGATCTGGAGGAGGCGTGGCTTGAGTGGATCCGATTTGATATCCAGCATGGATCTTCTGATGGATCCGACTCCATTTGAGTATCCAACACCCTAAAAATCCACAAAAAGGAAGAGAAATTCGAAAATTAAACTCAAAATCACAAATCGGAGAGATCTGATGGAGAGAACTTACGGGAAGGAGATCAGGTGAGTCGTTAGAGTCGGAAGTGAGGAGGAAGGAGAGAGTGAAGAGGGAGAGTGCGATCGTGGCGAAGAAAGCTGTGAGTCTGATTCTGAAACCGGAGCTGCTAATCGCCGGAGATCCGCCGCCACGTAAGAGTCGGTGGTGATTAGCCATTTTGAGCGAGTTCTTTGTGTGTTACAGTTGCATTCAATTGTAGCTATTAATGGAGTGTCTGGATAGTGTACGCGGCCGAATAATCTCGGTAACCATTTTTTCAACTTTTTAAATGTTAAATTAATTATGATAGTCAAATCGAATGAGTTTAGATGCAAACTTTTATGGGGGAATTTCAAAAATATCATTTTTTTTCTATCACTTTTCATTTTTAATTTCATTTAAAAAAGACATTTTCAAAAATATTACTTTTTGAGGGTCAAATTTTTTAAAATTAATTAGAATCCTAAATTTTAAATTCTTAAACTCTACCCCCACCCTACACCACCCATTAACTCTAAACCCTAAGTATTAAATTAATTAACCCAAGGATTATAAGTGTATTTTTTCTCTTAAAAAACAAGGATAAAAGTGATTAGAGTATTTTTGAAAAGTGGTACAATGAAAGTGGTATTTTTGACAACTTCTCAACTTCTTTTATCAAACTTTCATTCACATTGCCACTTGCCAGTGACAGTTAGTGTTTATTTATCAGATCTGAAATTTGATTGAAAGAACATGTAAACTTTTATATAGGAAAAATATCTAAAATTGATGCATATATATAAAACTTTTATCCTAGCTAAAATTATTTTGGAGAATTTTTATGTTTACCATATTATTGGTATTACTTTTCATTTTTACCTTCATTAAAGAAATATTTTCATAAATATTATTTTTTTTTAAAAGTATTTTTTTTTAAATTAACTAGAATCCTAAATTTTACATTTTTAAACTCTACCCCACTCTACTCCACCCCTCAACTCTAAACCCTAAGTTTTAGATTAATTATTCAAAGGTTATAAGTGTATTTTTTCCTCTTAAAAATAAGGGTAAAAGTGATTAAGATAAGAGAAATTGTCAAAAATATCACATTCCTACTACAATTTTTCATGATTACTTAATCACTTTTAGCATTATTTTTTAAGGAGAAATTTTCATGTTTACTACATTATTGGTACCATTTTTTATTTTTACCTTTATTAAATAGACATTTTCATAAATACGATTTTTTTAGGAGGTGATTTTTAAAAATAATAATTACAATCCTAAAATTTACATTTCTAAAATTTATCCCACTCCACCCCCACCCCACCGCTCAACTCTAAACCTTTAGTCTTAGATTAATTAACCTAATGGTTATAAGTGTATTTTTCCTATTAAAAATAAGGGTAAAAGTGATTAAGATAAACATGGAAAGTGGTAAAAGGAAAGTGGTATTTTTTGACAATTTCCTTTTTTAAGAGGAAAAACATACTTATAAGCTTTGGGTTAATTAATCTAAGATTTAGATTTTAGAGGTGAGGGGTGGGGTAAGGTGGGTAGAGTTTAGGAATGTAAAATTTAGAATTTTAATTAGGGAAATTGCCAAAAATATCACTTTACTTGTAACACTTTTCAAAAATAACTTAATCATTTTTACCCTTGTTTTTTAAGAGGAAAAACACACATATAACTCTTGAGTTAATTAATCTAAGACTTAGGGTTTATAGTTAACGGGTGGTGTAGGGTGGGGTAGGGTTTAGGAATGTAAAATTTAGAATTCTAATTAATTTTTTAAAAAATTGTCTCTTAAAAAAAAGGAAATTGTCAAAAATACCACTTTTCAAAAATACCTTAATCACTTTTACCTTTATTTTTTAAGAGAGAAAACACACTTATAATCATTTGGTTAATTAATCTAAGACTTATGGTTTAGAGTTAAAGGTGGTGTAGGGTGGGGATAGAGTTTAGAAATGTAAAATTTAAGATTCTAATTAATTTTTTAAAAAAATCTACCTCTTAAAAAGGTGATATTTTTTAAATGTCTCTTTAATGAAGATAAAAATGGAAAGTGGTACAACAAAAGTGGTAAACTTGAAATTCTCCTCTTAAAAAGTGGTATTTTTGAAAATGTCTATTTAATGAAGGTAAATATAAAAAGTGGTACAACATAAGTGGTAAACTTGAAATTTCCCCTTGTAATTAATTTTTTTAAAATTACTTTTTAAAAATTGATATTTATGAAAATGTCTATTTAATGAAGGTAAAAATGAAAAATTGTACCAATAATGTGGTAAATGTTATGCACAACATTGTGGATAGCCAATAACCGGACCGACTGGACCGACTAGTAAACCTATGGTCAATAGGTTTAGCATAAACCAACGGCGTAGTGTTTTAGTCTAGGCGAAATCCTAAACCCACTTGGTTTAGGTTTACTCTATGTAATCCTAGATAAGGATGGTTTACTACTTGTATTTATCTTTATCTATATTTGTACTTATCCATATCTTGTATTCCCTTTTGTATATAAAGGGAACCCCCATTGTACTTTATGTTAACACATAATAAAGGCACGAAATACTTCTCTGAAAACACCTTGCGCACAACACGTTATCAGCACGATAGCCTCTAAGCTAGAAACCGATCTATCTCTTTCTTCTCTCTCACCTTCGTCAACATAAACCCTAATTCGTACCCGAACTTCAAAGAGGTGTATCTCTCAAACCGTGTGGATTTAGAAGACGTGTAATATATCAAATTGAAGCCCCGGAGAAGACGAAACTATCGTTGTTAACGGTTTGTCAATCCGAGCTGTAACGCGCCCTCACGGAGAGAATCAGTGCGAGCCGCACAACCTTAGCGGATTCAATAAACAATAAAGGAGAAGCTTGTTGCGAATTCAACTCACCTTCAAGCTCATTAACTCACGGATTAAAGGAGGTTCAAGGATCAATCTCATATGCAAGAATAACCCAAAGCTAAGTTCTCTTGATTTCTCTTAAGAATCTCTATTGTTTCTTTGTTTAGATTGACCTACACATCTAAATTGGTTGCAGATCAATAAACTCTAAAGTTTCGCTGTAACTTCAAACCAACGTATCTCCCAAACTATGAGGATCCAGACGACGAGCTACATATCAATTTGAAGCTCTGGACAAGAGCTATCAGGTGTCGAAAACAGATCGACAATCCGATCTCTGACGCGACCTGTACGGATTGTTTTATCTTCCGGATCAAAGTTAAGTTTGTTGCAGATCATGATCAGTTTCGATCTCAACATCAAAACTTAATAACTTACGAAAAGAAACTCATAAAAGCTAAGTTTTCTTAAACCCTAATCTACTTACCATCATAGAAAAGTAATCTTTGAAATAAATACTAATCTTACTAAGTTTTCAATGAAGAAACTAGTTGAGGATTCAACAAGCAAAAACAAAGGAGTTCATGGGGATTCAAACATCAATATCGACATCAACTTTCAATCCCAAAGGATCACGAATCAAAGGAGGTTCATAGCATCTCTCTAAAGGTGTTCTTCATCAACTTGTAGCTCGTGATTTGCTCTCTAATTAAGGTCCATTCAGATCCAAAGAAGTTAGAGGTAAATCGCATAAACCCTAAAGTTATATACATACCGATTTGTTTTCATAGTTTATGATTGATTGTTCATAACCCATTCGAATATGAATAAGACAACTATGGAACTTTAAAACTTTGATATCATTAGATCTGATTGTTAAGTTGTTTATAATCGAAACTTATATGAATCTAAACCTAATAAGATCTAAAATAAGTATATGTTTATATCGAATGATCTTAAGAACCCTAAATCGATAATTGATTTGATATGAGCCCTAATCTATTTATTTTAAGGCTTTAGATCATTATTTCTATGTCTTTATACCTTATATAGGATTAGAAACAAAACCCCTAAAGTTTTATGTTGAAATCGGATTGAAATAAGCTCATAAGAACATAGCTTTATCCGATGGATACATGAACCCTATTTTTTCCGAAAACCTATTAGCTATGGGTTTACAAAAACCCTAATTTCGAAAAATCCCTAAACCTAATCCTTTTAGGCTTATGTTTCTAATCCCTAAACCTAACTACTATAAATATCTAAGATCAATCCTAAATCGGTAAACCTATTTAATCTAGAGAGAGAAAATCAAAACCCTAATTCGGTAAACCTAGTTACCATAGGTTTTGTGTTTCCGTTTTTGTTTAATTTGTTTTAAACTTAAAACGTGTGATCTCTTATGTTATTGTTCTCAAGTTAGGATTGATAGATTTACTTTACTATCATGCATTGAAAGAAGTAAGGCCTTGAAAACCTTAAACCCTAAAGGCCTTGAAAACCTTGTAAACAAATTGTTTAAACCGGTTTTCCTAAAATCGTTTTTAAGGTTTATAAATTTGTATGATCAATTCGGTTTTCATTGAATGATTTGAGAATCATAAGGGCCTTGAAAACCCTCAATTTAATCTTGCTTGATACTTTAAAGATTTAAATTGAATATCTAAAGGGCCTTGAAACCCCAATTACCATAATTAATAAAATCGGGTGGAGAATTGATTGATTGATTTTGATTAATTATTTCATGAGAGTTAAGGTGCTAGAATTGTTTGATGCATTCATAATATGAAACCATAAGTCATGATACTATTATCCGGCCTTGAAACCGATCTAGGTTTAAACCTTGTCGACCTTGAAATCGACTTAGGACTGTTTTGCATCTCATCCTAGTGATCATGAATCTTGTGAACGTGTGGTCTTAGACTAAGAACCATATAGTCTTCTGCATGGACGTGTGTCTTTAGATCCTTATGGTACTTAGCCGCATGTTAGTCATTTGAACATAGAATGGTTGCATCATGATACATCATGACCGTGTGGTATATGCATTCTAAAACTTCATATAGATCATGTACTAAGACTTTTGCATCATGATCGTATAGAACCACTTAGGCCAAATACTAAAACCACAAACCCTAAACCTTAAATTGAACTTGTTTGTGAGTTAGGATGATAGATTGTTTGTTTAAATATAGTTTGGCCGATCCTAAGTTAGTTTGGCCGAGTCTAGACCAAACTTAGGCCGCATAGATCAATCTTAAGCCGCATGGCCCAATCCGACCATATAAACATAGGACTCGACCATATCTTCCATGGCTGTGTGACTTTACTTGGTCGAACCATTCGAATGTTTGGTCGGTACTCACACCACTAAATAGAATGATCTCAAAATGTCAAAACTATAAAGCTATATATATATAATCATTAGACACATAAGTTATCCTTAAGTCCAATGGACTTGGTGAATGTATCACAGAGGCAATAATGCCACTAAGAAATGATAGATACATTTATCCACCATCACCTTTGCTAAGAGTCTCAAAGATCAGAATCTGAATATTAAAATCCTCTAGACCTTTGGACAGAGTTATGATCACCAAAGGCTATAAACCTTTGGACAGTGTTATGATCACCAAAGGCTATAAATGAATTGAGGAATAATAGATCCTAGGACTTTAAGTCTATGGATGAATATAACTCAGCTCCATTATACAGATCTGATCTCATATCTATTGCTAGAATAAGTAAAGCAAAGAAATGATAATTGAGACCTCCTAATTCCACACCATTTCCTGAAGCCAAAATGGCATCAAAGGATAAGAAATGAATCCAAATGAAAGTAACCATGTCCATCATTATAAACCACACATGGCTGTAGTGGATGGACAGGACATGGTCGTGGCCAATCCATTCCATTTGGCCACAAGAAATGACTATGGCAGGCCGTAGGTACCAACCTACATAGGCCATGGCCGAGACAGAAGCTGTGGCATTTTCTAAACCACATACACTCGACCAAATTCAATATGCCATAAGAACAAGTCTAGTTGACCCATGGGCGACCGTGGGTTCGACCATTGAGCCAAGAACGGTCAAGTTCGAGAGCGAGGACGAAGTGGTATATCCAAACCACCACACTCGACCAAATCCGTTTGCCTGAAACATGGCATACACAATCATTGGCCAAGACTTGTAGAACTCCCAAACATATTGTGACCTCTATCAAGAGAGTCCTTAAGAGATGAATCTAAAAGCTCATTTGGTTCAAAATGGCAATGGTGATAAACAAAATAAACTTATGATTTAGGAAACATATAGTTGTCTAAAATAATAAGCTAGATTTCGGCAATATGAGTTCATGAATAGAAGGATAGTCAATCTATGATAGACCATAGCCAAAGGCACGAATTTATTCACCTAATAAGACCCATTGATTCATAAATACTTAAGTATGAATGGTTTCCACATTGGACCAATGAGCAAAGGAACAAAAAGTTCCTTTAGTTCTTAAGAAAATCGCCTAAGGCATTGGTCAAGACTATTCCTACATACTCTATTGATCTAGACTATGCTAAAGATCAGTATGATAGAGGCTTAAAGCCATGGTTAAGCCACGAAATTTTAAACACTTTATGGCATGATTGGATTAGCCACTCAAGTCTAAACTTGATGCAAAGAATGATAAGACAAAGGCACAAAGAGTTATCCCAAAAGATCTCACGTTGTGTAACATGTGCACAAGGGATACTCATTAGGCTATAATGTCCTTAGTACCACGTGATTAGATTATGTCCATGAGGGGGAGAAAGGATAAACTATTATCCATGAACATATTACAAATCTCGTGGACGATGTAAAACGGTTCGAACATGGTCGAGACCGGCATGACCTAAGTATGGTCCGGATTGATATTCTCGACCACATGATCCACCCATGGACCAAATGAGTTTCATCCGCGGTACACCCCATGAACCGAATGTGGTACATCCATGAATCATCTATGACATGGATCACGACTTATAAAGGCCCAAAGCTCAGGACAATATGAATTTACATGTATAAGATCAATATGCATCAGGCCATATAAGTGAGCATAGATATTCCCATCTCAGATTGATTAAGAGTCATGAACCAGACACATACATATACCATCTTAAGAGGAAATCTAAATAAACCACCACATACAAATGTGCCATATAAGATGGAACCTCAGAAGAGTATTGGGAATATATGTTGGATAAGAATGTTTTCTCCACAAGTTTATAAAGGAACCTTGAGCCAAAATATAGGTGATCGAATAGTGGCCAGGTACACAGATTACATGACTAATAGTAATCTGATTATCCAACATTAAATGGAGAAAGCTATAAGCTGGTAAATAAAAATGGTATAAACCATTATGATCTTGGCAAGATCCTCGGACTAGGAAATGATTTAAGACGTCCAAAAGAAATAAAGATTATGCAAAGCTAGCTAATCAGATGCCAAGATACATTGACCCGAAATGAAAAGAATATAATGACTAAGTCATGTATATATAAACCAGCTTGCACCACGAGTTGAATGTCCAAGAGAGACATTATAAAGTTGCTACTGAGTCTATATAAGATAGACCAATGAGTTCCATAAGATAAGAATCCTCGGAAATGAAAGGTGCTGAAAATGAAATCCGAGTTTTGTAAAGAAACCATCGCAGACATAGAAAATGGTCGACCACAATATATGATACCATACAATGGGATTTGGGACGCCAAAACCCATGGTATTGAAGGTGATTTGGGACGCCAAAACACCATAGTATTAAAGGTCATAAGATTGCAATCGTTTATGTTATGTCTGGACAGAAATGGAACACAAAAAGTGTATTGGTACCAAATGATAAGAATGCGCAGAATAAGTAGCACACTTGAACATAAGATAATGCGAGGATCATACACCCACGTAAGAGTACTCATAAAGATCATAAAGATCATAAGATGGACGTGGGGTTAAAATAAAGAGATTAGGCGTATTGGCCATATACATAAGAAACGCCACCAGATAAACCAGTGATAAATAAGTCTTGTGAGGAATGAGAAATTCGTGAGAAATAGGACATGATCACGTGGCCTTATAAGTGCCCATGTTCCTACTTAAGTCATTCAAGCATAGCTTGTTACACAAGGAGACTCACAAGGACTAAGGAACAAACTATAAGGAGATATACTCCTATGTGGTGGATGCTACCATATAATATCGAAACTAATAAAGTCTATGAATAGAAGTTCATAATATCTGGTCATAAGAAACATATTGACATATAAAGATGTCATGGGTAACATATGGTTCACTGGATAGATAACAAGAAAGGTACCAGAAAGATGAGAAAAATAAGTTCTCAAGAACAGCATTGTTCCTAGCTGTTTATGGACTGAACAAAGCAGCTGCATATAGTTTGAAAGACTAAGCAATGATTTCTATAAGAACCATCAGTCCACGTCCATATATACATATATATAAGTGTTCTCTTACAAGAGAAGTTCCTTGTGTTGAACCAATCCATAGAAATGGTTCAGGTCATTGGTTAAACCTTAGAACCGACCATGTCATATGTACGGCAAGCCATGGGCGTATATGATCAGCACGTCCCAAGCTTATAAAAGAATGAAGGATGGCCGTGGCAAGCCATATGGTCCATGCCTAAGGACCATTCCGTCCATGACCATATCTAGTTCTAAGGAACCAAAGGTAGTACGCAAACTGCATCTATACATCACCACGCATAAGCCATGTTGTTGCTGCAACATTAGGCTATAATATATCAGATACTCATAGGTAAGTTTTGAGGCATAAATGGACAAGGTCCATGACCTAATATATATGTCTTAGCACGTGGTGAGGTTTACATCAAGAAAATTTTGGTTTATTTTATACACTAACCAAATTTATACTAACCAACCCAAAAAGGGGTTAAGTGGTTAAGTGTCTTTGATAAATGCAGGTTATCTATTAGATCTTATTTCAGGTTATACTTTGGAAATACCATCAGAGTAGCATCAGCTAAGTTTATGGATGAGTTTTGGTCGAGATCAGTCCAACCAAAACGCATTTTGGTCGAAGGAAATGAAGATGGGTCCATACGGACCAATGCACCTGCATGTCAGCCGAGACGTACTGGTCGAAGTCCATACATCCAACCAGAACATGAAACGGACGAATGCTTGGATGTACACTTGAAGCTTCACGGAGTTACCTACATAAGAAGTCAGAAGCATTCAAGTAACCGTTCAAGGAGAGTTACTTCATCAGTTACATTCAGAGATGTCCAAATCAGGGGGAGTAATATGTGTTGTACTCTTTTTCCTGTCTATGGTTTCCATTTTTCCCAAATGGGTTTTTGGTTTTCCTGGAGAGGTTTTAATGAGACAACATTAAGCATATTACAAGCTCATTATGGTTATGGCATCCAAGGGGGAGTGTTATGCACAACATTGTGGATAGCCAATAACCGGACCGACTGGACCGACTAGTAAACCTATGGTCAATAGGTTTAGCATAAACCAACGGCGTATTGGTTTAGTCTAGGCGAAATCCTAAACCCATTTGGTTTAGGTTTACTCTATGTAATCCTAGATAAGGATGGTTTACTACTTGTATTTATCCTTATCTATATTTGTACTTATCCATATCTTGTATTCCCTTTTGTATATAAAGGGAACCCCCATTGTACTTTATGTTAACACATAATAAAGGCACGAAATACTTCTCTGAAAACACCTTGCGCACAACAGTAAACATGAAAATTTCCCTTAAGATAAACATAAAAAATGGTAATATAAAAGTTGTATTTTTTGACAATTTCTCAATTATTTCCAATCATTTGAATTCTACACTCAAAAATAGAGTTTGCAATAAAATTTTCTCCAATTTTACTACATTTTCTATTCTATAATAAATAACAATAGAAATAAATAGTTTATTACTTATTATTTTATTTTTACTATAATTTAATTAGATAAAATGAAACTCAATTTCGTTATAGAATTAATGTATTCTGGAAGAAAATTTTGAAACTTTTTTTAGCTCATTGTACTACCAAATATAAGTGATATATGCAAAATATCCAGATCTAAAAAAACTGAAACAAAATTATCATAAATTAAGAAGTATTTAAAAATTACCTTTTAAAAAATAGTATTTATGAAAATGTCTCTTTAATGAATGTAAAAATGAAAAATGGTACAAGAAAACTGATATTTTTGAAAATTCCCCATAAAAAGAAAATAACATATAAACTTAATAAATTTTATATTAAAATTATAAAAACTTAATAAATTTTTTTAAAATTAATTAAAATCCTACATTATACATTTTTAAACCCTACCTCATTTTACCTCCACCCATCAACTCTAAAATTTAAGTATTAAATTAATTGATTCAAGAGTTATAAGTGTGCTTTTTTCTTTTCAATAATAAAGATAAAAGTGATTAATGGAAAAGTGAAAAATTGTACGAGAAAAATGGTAATTTGATAATTTCTCATGAAATTTTTACGATTGGATAACCATGATGGATAGTACGTAAGATGATTTATATTACATAGAAAACAATATGTACAAGGGTTTTATAGCAAGTAGCCAAATACTGAATAATTGAGTATTTAGTTTTTATATATAACTAGAGCTGGACCCGCTCACCGAGCGGGTATTAATTTAAATCTTGTTTCGTGATAGAGTTATATATTTTTACATGATGATATATTATATATAAAAATATATTTATCTTGACTAATTAGAAATAAATACAAAGTCAACAAACGTAATATGGTTATTCATTTGTAATCGTCAATTGTATAAAATTTATATCCCGGTAAAAATAATGTCATTTGTTTACATATGAGTTTTTATCAATTAATAAAAGAATTAATTGAAATATTTTTAACAAAAATATAATATTATTTCTATATTATTCATATATCTTATTAAAAACTTAGCACATGAAATCTATAATATAAATTTTTACTTATGTATTTATATTTTGTTTAATGATATTTTTAAACATATAGATTATTTGAATACCCGTACTCGGAAAGATCAACTCAAACCCTGTTTAAAAATTTATAATATCTACATGTAGTTTAGTTTTAGAACAATATAAAACGATATAAAAATGATTTCTATTCAGATGGATACTTGGATGAATGTAAATAAATAAAAACTATTTATTAACCGGTTAGAATCTTTGTCATGAATGCAATAATTTTATTTAAACATATGCAATTATTATGATTAACACGTAAAATAAGTGATGTTAATTATTATAATAAAAATAATTAATGAAATAATTAGAAAAAGAAAAAAGGAATATGTAATAAAACATTTTAAAATTTGGATAAGACAATATTCCTAATTAGTAGCTTCATTAAATATCAATTGTTTTATTTATTATAGTGTAATAAATCGATTAAGTTAATTTGGATAAGACAACATTATTTATTGTAGCTTTATTAAAACATCAATAGCTTCATTAATTATTGCTGTAATAAATGGCTAAATTTTAGCATTCCCGGATTTGTACTTCTGTTTTAATAATATAGATAATATAGACTCAACCAAGTGGCGAATTTAAAAGTAGTTGTTATTGGTTTGTCTTTCTTTTTCTCCACCTCGGACTCGGACCCATCGGAGACACTTACTAGTTACTACATTAGATTCATATTGATGTAAAAACCAAGAACCTTCTCCTCTCGTATCGTCTCTCTAACATTTGTTCTTCTTATCTGTCCCATTTTCACCTATTCCAAAAAAATGTTGAAGCTCTCGTGTAACGCAGCTGATAAGTCGTTACAGAACCCCTCCTTGCATTTTCATCAATCGAATCCAGTACACCGGAGAATTGTCTCATCCATATCTTGTTCTCAGATGAGGAAACAGGGTTTGGATTATTCGCAAGCTACTGTATCTGCTGATCAAGGAAGTGTGATTCGAGCAGAACAAGGTTTGGGCACACTCGCGGGTCGGCTCCGACTGGGTAGCTTGACGGAGGATGGTTTATCTTATAAGGAGAAGTTCATAGTCAGATCCCACGAAGTGCAGAGTAACAAAACCGCTACGGTCCAAACCATTGCCAATCTTTTGCAGGTCAGATTGTAGTAGATTCTTCGTTTGGGTATGTATCTATGTTTAAATATTTCTTTTTCGTACTAATGTTAAGACTATGTATGAATCTTGATTGGTCAATGTTTAAAAAAAAACAAGAAACTTTGTTGTTGGTTTAATGCATTAAGAGGTGGGATGTAATCAGTTTCAGAGCGTTGGATTTTCAACTGATGGGTTTGCAACAACACCGACCATGAGGAAACTGAATCTCATCTGAGTCACTTCCAGAATGCACATTGAGATCTACAAATATCCAGCTTGGTATTGTTCTTTTGCTTTTTTTTTTATCTATTTATATGAAACAACTTAACAAGGCTTCATCAAATATACAAGGGCTCCAGTTTTTGTTTTTATATATTAATTTCTAAAAAGGGAAAATATGATTTCGACATATCAAATGATTAAGCATAAAGTTTCATGTACTAGCACTTTATTTTTATTGTATTTTGTAACATATAGCACTTGAGTTATAAGTAGAATATTATATAAGACTATACAAAACAAGATTTAAAAGAAAACTTCTGTTATTTTCTTAAAATTTTGCCTAAACTATGTTTAGATATAACTTAAAATAATACAGAAACTAAGATTGTAAATTTTTTTTGCTAAAGCATCTCTGGTTTTAATGACAACAAATGAGCAAGAAATATTTGAATATGTTGAGCTTTTCTTTCTTTGGTTATAGGGGTGATGTGATTGAGATAGAGACATGGTGTCAGAGTGAAGGAAGGATCGGTACAAGGCGTGATTGGATTCTTAAGCACATTGCTACTGGTGAAGTCACTGGCCGTGCTACAAGGTTTCCTTTTCACCATTGTTACCTTTCTGGATTGGTTTGTGCAATGGACCTTTACTTAGACGTGAATATTGGAGTTGAATGTTTTATGTTTTTTTTTGGACATCAGTTAAATGTGTTATGTTAAGATATGAGTTTCAGTTACTTGGATATATGTGACTATCTTGATTTTTTTTATATGTATTACGGTTTCAGCAAGTGGGTGATGATGAACCAAGACACACTAGACGGCTTCAGAAAGTTTCTGATGATGTTAGGGACGAGCACTTGGTGTTCTGTCCTAAAGAACCCCAGGTAAAAGGGAACTTTGTGTCCAGTGCAATGCAATGCTTGCTGGTGAATTATATTGTTATCGCCAAGAAATGCCAACTACTATGTTTTATGTATATCTTTGTAGATTAGCATTTCCTGAGGAAAATAACAGAAGCTTGAAGAAAATCCCCAAATTCGAAGATCCGGCTCAGTACTCTATCATTGGGCTTAAGGTATTGTAACAAAGATTCTTTCTCCATATGTAGTAGGATTCAACATTCCTAAAGGACTTCATTATTCATGTTCTTTTTGCAGCCTAGACGAGCTGATCTGAACATGAACCAGCATGACAATAATGTCACCTACATTGGATGGGTTCTTGAGGTGAGTGACATCATGTTCACCCGAAAATGGAAACTTCGGTAATAATCACAAGAATTTGTTTCATGGTAATGGCAGAGCATACCTCAAGATATTGTAGACACGCATGAACTTCAGGTCATAACTCTCGATTACAGAAGAGAATGTCAACAAGACGATGTGGTGGATTCACTCACCACCTCAGAGATTGGTGGGACTAATGGCTCTGCAGCATCAGGCACATATGGTCACAACGATGGCCAGTTCTTACATCTCCTAAGGTTGTCTGGAGATGGTCAGGAGATCAACCGCGGGACAACCCTGTGGAGAAAGAAGCCCTCTAGATAAACAATCTCTAAGCAAATTTCCTCAAGTTTCTAAGCTTGTCTCCTTTTTTTAGTAACACCATACGAAACAAAGGACCAATCATTTTCACATAAACCTCAATGTTTATTTGATTAAACAAGTTACATGATTGATAACAGATTCTGTCTATTACAAAGTTTCGTAAAATCAAACAATGTGAGATAAAAAAATAACTGAAAACTAGAAAAAGATAAACACACTGTTGAATAACAAAAAGATACCTTGAGAGTCCTATGTCAAAGCTTCTCAGTTAATCTAATCATGAATGAGTTAACAGCAGAAGCATCTAACACGATCCATGAAGACTCAAACAGCTCATGAAAGTAATCAGCTCTACTCTCTTGAGCTGCTTTTCTGAAAGCATTACCAAACGCATTCCCTCTTACCGCACCAAGTCTAGGCTTCCCACACACTCCAACCACAAGTATCTTCCCTGGTTGTTGAGATGCACAAGCACACAGCATAGGTTTCATCCTAGCTCCTTTCTCTCTCAAAGCATCCATTAGAAAGTAACAGAACTTTGTCAAAGCCTGAGGATATCCCAAGTACTTAGCGTCAATAGAATCCTCAACCTTCACCCATCTAAATTTCCTACCACTTCTGATGCATCCTGTTTTGGTGATTGCTGCACTTCCTTGTCTAAGTATCGCTCTCTGAACCTTGATCGCTTGTTGCATCCCGGACCTAAGCTTATCAAGATTGTTCAATGACAAAGCATCATAAGCTTCTCCAAACTGTTGTGAAGCAGAGGATCCACCTGAACCAAGAAACGATTCAAGAAGTGCTGTAATACCATACACAACATCAGCAGCAGAGACCCTTGAGCTGTACCCATGAAGCCGCAAGAAACTCCTGTAGTAGAAATCATTTAGACCATACTCCGGCAAAAACCTATCAAACTCTTGCTTCATTTTCCTCTTCACCTCGTTGTTCATGTAAGGAAACTTCTGCTGACACTCAATAAGCGCAAACCCCATACGTGCTAGAAGAAGCTTAAGCTTCTTGATCCCATTATCACTCCATGTCTTCAGCTTCGTTGCAATGTACGAGGAACAAAGCATGGAGTCAAACAAGTTCCACTCTCTCAGCAGCATAAGCCTAGGCTCTTCTTCGTAAGAGATTCTCGAACAGTCTGGTGCTCGAACCTTGGTTCCGTCTTTCAAAGTAACGGAAGTGATCTTGTCTATGTTCCCTGAGCTGTTGATGTGTTGCTCAAGCTCCATCACCGCAGCTTGGTATCTTTCGTCTGTTAACCTCTCGTGAACAAACTGATCAGTTAGAGAAACACAAGCCAGCCAGAGCAACTCGTTCGTGTTCTTACGCAACAAGTGAGACAGCTCAAACAACAAACACCCAGATGGCTTCCCATGGAAAGTCCCCATCTTGTAATAATCTCTCTTTAGCTTCTTGAAAAGCTTCACACCATCATCCATCTTTCTCCTCTTACTTGGCCTATCTCCATCCTCTTCTTCTTCATCCTCATCCTCTTCTTCTTCATCGTCGTCTTCACTTTCATCATCATCAGCTCTTGTCTGATAACTCTCATTCGCTAACTTCAACACATGAAAATCATAAGCAAGATCTGCTTGCCTCTCATCATCATCAGTATGAAGAACAACAACTTTCTCATTATACTCACTCAAATTATGCAAATGAATAGGCCTATGACTATCCACCACAAAGACACGAGCCTTAGGACCTAGCTTAAGCACAAGCCTTAAATCACGGTGACAACCCCAATTAATCAAAAGTATAGTCACGGGACTCTCCGAGGAAGAACACAGCCCAGGACCTGCGTACTTGTGGATCTCAAGAAACGACGAGACGGGGAAACACGAGTACTGGATCGAGTCTGATTCGAGGATGTGAGTGATGACCTTGAGGGCGCAGATCGAATCGACGTCCGAGGATGAAGGGAATATCAGAAGAGGGTTGTGTGAGTCGGAGGAAGTAGCTGATTCGCGAAGCTTGGAGTAAAAGGATTCAACTTTCTGGATCCTCACCATGTCCGTGAAATTGGGTTTCGCTCAAAACTTGGATTCAGATTGTGAAGAAAAAAGCCCTAAATCGAAACCCTAATTTTCTCCAGAAATGACGGTAGAATCTATCTAAAGCAATGACGGTAGGATGGGATTGAGAGAGAGAGGAGAAACCACAGACAAAGTACCTGAGATTCTAGTTCTCTCTTGAAGCGAATCACATCAAGCAGAAGGAATAAAGATAGAGAGGAGAGAGAGAGACTGTGTGAGGAAGATGAAGATCTGGTTGAGGTATATTTCTCCTGCTAATGAAAAAGTTTTCAGAATTTTTGCGGGTTAAAATCTTTAAATTTCGAAATGATTTTGATCGACCGCCAAAAACTTTGACGTTGGCGCTGAAGGAGGGAAGGATCTTTGTGGATCGCATCTACGGAGTATGACTGATCTGAACCGTCCGTTTATACAGCTTCCACTAAAGCTTCACGTTCATTAAAAAAGCTTTTTCAAATACTTCCGACTCGTCAGAAGTCAAAGTAGCAAACAAAGCAACTACCGTTGGACGGGTTCTGAGTACGGTATTTTAGATTTTCGGATATTTCGATAAGTATAGAACTTGTTGATGTATTTTTAGACTTCGAGTTGGGTTTGGTATTTGTAGTTCGGATTCATGCAATTTAAGTTGAATTCGGTTATTTAAAATTACTTTAAACAAGATTGAAATGAACATAGCTAATGAAATCAAAACAAAACAAAACAAAAATCTAAAAAAATAATAGTGTGTACATTATTAAATAAAATAATATAATATTAAGCAAACAACAATAAAATAGGTTGTTAACCAAAAAATGGGCCATGAGTACTCAAAAATGGAAAACAATACTTCACAAAAACAACCTTAGAAAAGAGTGCAATTTTTAATAAAAATGAAAGGTGTGGAGACAATAAAACGGAACCATAAAATTCATGGCGTAGACAGGTTAAGTTTAGTGTATACTATCAAGAGAAAATGAATGAGTTTAAACTACGAAGAATTTAGATTTATTATATATTTTTGGATATTTCGGGTATCCTTTGGGTATTGAATATTATCTGATCGAATTCGGATATCCGATTTCATTTATCTCAATATCCTTTCAGATATTTTTATAGATTTGGATCAGTTCAATCGAGTAGTACGCCAGAGCCAATTTTTAACATATTTTATATTTTTAATATTGTATCTATTATTTAAAAAAACTTGAAGTTTTATACACTATTTTTAATTCATATGAAAATTTTAAACCCAAATACAACTAGAATTGATAGACAAACAAATAACTAAATAATTTTCAGTTAAAGAAAGTAATATTTTAGTTACTATTATTCATAATCATGTGTTTGGTACAAAATGATAGACAAACAAACTTTAGTTTTCAATAATCTTATCTTCTTCTTTCTCTACAAATCTAGCAACAACCATTCAATTTCTCAAGCCCAAATTGATTTCTTCAATTGTTTCCTTTTGTCTCAGTTAGATACTCCACCAGAAGAGCTATTCCACCATACTTGTTGAGCATTAAATGAAAGCTCAAAGATGAGATGATCTGGTGTGTTACACAGGAGGTGGAGTGTGTTACACAGGACAATGACACGAAGTGGAATTGGCTCGTGAGTGGTTGTGTCACACACCAGGCTGTGTGTGTTACACAAGGTGGATAAGATCAGAAGGAGTCGTTATTCAGATATCTACTCTGGGATCTAGGAGGATATGCCAGGAGGCATTGCTAGAATCTAGGATAATCTGCCAGGAGGCAAACAAAGAGATTTGGGCTTATCACAATATATACGGGTTGAGTATATATAGGGATGTTAGAGCTCTTTCAATGTAACGAAGTGAGAGAGATTGAGATCACGAGTTCTAGATGCTGTTCTAGACTGCGTGCACTTTGGAAATTTGTGAGAGTTCCTAAGTGTGAGAGGGTTTGGGTAGATTAAGAATTAGTCCGTCTCTTGTCAAGTGTGACGTTGAGTAATTCGGATTAAACAGATCTAGACAGATTGTTTAAGTAATTCTTAATATACAAGTTTGTTTTTTCTTGGAGATTACTCTTCCGTGTGTTTTTGGTTCCTGTGAGTTCTTTCATTTGGTATCAGAGCAGGACACCTCTGTAGACTTGCCTGTCTACTCACAGGTTGAGATCCTGCGACTCTCATGGAAACCATGAAGGAACTTGTGGCTTTGCAAAAACCGATCATGCTGGATGAAGGAAACTTCGGACATTGGAAAGCTAGGATGCGTCACATTATCAGAGGCATATATGAGGATGCTTGGACGACAGTGGAACAAGGCTGGAGCACTCCAACAATGATTATGGAAGACAAGACGATTGCTCCCAAACCAAAAGATAGGTGGACTGACTCTGATAAAGCTGCTTCCAAGTTTAACTCCAAGGCTCTCACCACAATCTTTTCGGCTGTTGATCTCGATCAGTTTAAACTCATACAAGGGTGTTAATCAGCTAAAGAAGCTTGGGATACTCTTATCAATCATTTTGAAGGAAATACGAATGTGCGACGTACAAGAATAGATCATTTGGCTTCAAGATTTGAAAACTTGCGAATGGAAGAAGACGAATCAGTTGGAAGTTTCATATCTAAAATCAGCTCAATTGCTAATGAAGCTTCAGTACTTGGCAAGAAATACAACGAAAAAAATTGGTCAAGAAATTGTTGCAATGTCTACCCCCTCGTTTTGAAGCTTACAAAGCGGTACTCAAGATTGCTGCAAACACTGATGAGATGAAGTTTGATCAACTTGCTGGAATTCTCAAGGTTCATGAACTAGAAAGAACAGAAGAACTTCCTAAAGGACAAAAGGGCATAGCATTTGCTGCTGAGACGAAAGAAGATGATCGAGTAAAACGCATCGAAGATAATATGAGTCTTACGGCACGCAATTTCAACAAAATGATCAAAAGGGTTGAGAAAGGTCAGAACCGCACCTTGAATCGTTATCAACACCGAGACAACGAACGATCATCCAATCAACAAAGCAGGAATGACTCTGGAAAGGGAACTCGGAAGAAGGAAGTGCAATGCCATGAGTGTGAAGGGTTTGGTCACTACCGCAATGAGTGTCCTTTGACTAAAAGAAAAGAGCTAAAGTGTATTGAATGCAAGGGGTTTGGCCACACCAGGAGTGAATGTCCTAACAACCTGAAGAAAGACAAATCACTTGTGTGCTTCAGTGACACCGAATCCGACAATGACAGTGATAATGAAGAACTAATGCTGAATTTTGTTGCTCTAGTTGGACATGATGACACACTTGAGACACCTTCAAGCTCAGAATCTGACTCAGACTCAGAACATGATCAAGAAACAGGCACCACTGATCTCAAGATAGAATACCGATCTCTGTTTGATAAGTTCACGGAACTCAGTCTTGAGAATCTTCAACTGATTAAAGACCGGGCTATGTTGAAGGCTCAAGTAAACATTTTGGAATTAGAAACGCCTGAATCATGTGTCAACTCAGATACGGTCATTAAGAAGAAAGACGATATACCGGTTCTTGAAAAAACCATAGCGGATCAGGCGTACAGTTTGAAGAACCTAGAGAACAAATACGATCAAGTTAAGCAGTTGCTTAGTGAAGAACTTGAGAAAAGCCAACTTTTGCAACGAGAACTCAGTGATAACTACAAGAAGTTAAGGATGCTTAATGCTGGGTCAACCACTTTGGATCACATACTCACGCTTGGACAGTCTCCTAAGATCAGTCTTGGTCTTGGATATCAAGGAAATGGGTCTCTCACAGCTGAGGAAACTAAAGGTATCAAATTCGTGAAGGCAACGACACCTGGTGAAGGAAAGGAAGAGAGGCGGATCAATCCAACGAATGAATCCACAAAACAAAAACTGGTACTTAAGAGGAGAAATGGATGTCTTTTCTGTGGAAAACCTGGTCACAAGGTTATGTATTGTAACTTTCGAAGAAATCAATACCAACGCGCCTGGCGATTAAACAAATGTCACGTTGAACCAAGCAGATATGGACATGTGTGGATTGCCAAGACTGATCTATATCCTACCTTTAGGAATAGAGCTCAGTCACTTCGAAAATTCCTTGTTGAATCCTCAAGACCTCTGGAAACAGCACAAAGACCAGGTAAAGAGGTGGTTTGCAATATGGCGTTCATAAAAGAGGATTTTTGCGTCGCTCCAGAGCATGAGTTATACATCAGAACATGTGTGTCACACATCAATGAAAAGGCGACATCTAAAGACTCTACATCTGAAGCAAATGTAGCTTATACTACCACTGAGACCAATGACCACACTGAAATACCTTGGTACTTTGACAGTGGATGCTCAAGACACATGACAGGAAATCGCAATTGTCTTGAAAAATTAGAAGAAATCAAGGGAGGAAGAGTTACATTTGGAGATGGTGGTCAAGGGAAGATTCGAGGAGTTGGAATCATGGAACGTGCTGACTTACCTAGACTGATAAATGTTTACTATGTAGATGGCCTCAAAGCCAGTCTCATAAGCATCAGTCAACTGTGCGATGAAGGCTTACGAGTTACATTCACAAGCAAAGAATGTCAAGCTGTTGACGTCAAGGGCAATCTCGTGTTGTGCGGATTTCGATCTGAAAATAACTGCTATATGTGGAAACCAGCTAGTCAATGCCTTTCAGCTAAAGACACACAGATCGATCTATGGCACAAGAAACTTGGGCACATAAACTCGCATGGGCTTGCTAGGTTGGTGAAAGCTGAAGTAATTAGAGGAGTACCTGAACTTGAGAGTCAGACAGATGTTGTGTGTGGTGCGTGCTGCCAAGGGAAACAAGTCAAAGTTCAACACAAGCAGGTAACTCAAACTAACTCTAAACGTATTCTTGAGCTTATTCACATGGACTTTATGGGTCCTATCTCACCTGAAAGTGTTGCTGGAAAGCGATACATCTTTGTGTTAGTTGATGATTTTTCCAGGTTCACATGGGTCAGATTCCTGAGGAATAAATTAGATGCTATTGACAGTTTTCGTATTCTTGCACTTCAACTCAAACAAGAGAAAGGAGGCATAGTGCAAATCAGGAGCGACCACGGAGGTGAATTCCAGAATGATCAGTTTGATCGTTTCTGTCAAGACCAAGGGATTCAACATCAATATGCAGCTCCACGAACACCTCAACAGAATGGAGTAGTGGAACGGAAAAACAGAACATTACAAGAAATGGCTCGAGCTATGTTGCTGGGAAATAACGTTCCATCTGGTTGCTGGGCTGAAGCAGTCAATACGGCGTGCTACATCATAAACCGAGTCTATGTCAAGCCCAAAACGAAGACAACTCCATATCAGATCTTCAAAGGAAAGTCACCAAATCTGGGATTCTGTCATGTCTTCGGATGTTTGTGTTACATCCTCAATGACAAGGATCATTTGGGAAAGTTTGATGCCAAAAGTGATGTTGGAATGTTCCTTGGCTATTCAACCAATAGCAGTGCCTTCCGGGTATACAACTCTAGGACAAAGATGATTGATGACAAAGTCAATGTTGTGTTTGATGATCGTGTTGGTTTTTACCAAGAGGGTGTAACACAGAGAAATGTCAGTGTAACACATCATGTTGGCTGTGACGGCAACATTCAATCAAATGAAGATGAGGTCGCAAATGAAGAAGATGAGATAAAGTCTAACACGATCAGTGTGCATAAGAATCACTCTCCTGAGGATGTAATTGGAGGAGTATTTGATGAAAGGGTAACACGAAAAAGACAGATTGACTTCAAGGAGATGGTGAAACTAGCATGTTTTGTATCCGAGATGGCCAAGCTCGAGTGTTTCATTTCTCTAATTGAACCAAGAAATATTCAGGAAGCCTTAGAAGATGAGTTCTGGACAGCCTCAATGCATGAAGAGATGGAACAGTTTATTCGGCTTCAAGTGTGGGATCTGGTCCCAAGACCAGAGAGTGCGAATATCATTGGAACTAAATGGATACACAAGAATAAGACTGATGAGAATGGCAATGTAGTCAGGAACAGATCCAGACTTGTAGCTCAAGGCTACTCTCAGATCGAGGGAGTGGATTTCGACGAAACATTTGCACCTGTGGCTCGACTTGAGTCAATCCGACTTCTGTTTAGCATAGCATGCAACCTTCGAATCAAGCTATATCAAATGGATGTCAAGAGTGCATTTCTCAATGGGTTACTCCAGGAGGAGGTCTATGTCTCTCAGCCAAAAGGTTTTGAAGATCCACATCATCCAAATCATGTGTACAAGTTAAAAAGAGCTCTCTACGGCTTGAAACAAGCTCCTAGAGCGTGGTATGAAAGACTTACACAATTTCTCCTTGCTGCTTGTTTCAAAAGAGGAGGTGTGGATAAAACCTTGTTCGTCCAAGGGGCAGATCAGGACTTTCTAGTAGTACAAGTATATGTCGACGATATTATATTTGGAAGCACTTCGAAACACCTTGTTGATAAGTTTGTGCAAACAATGAAAAAGGAGTTTGAGATGAGTATGGTTGGTGAGTTGAGCTACTTTCTTGGCCTTCAAATTCGACAAATGGATGATGGAATCTTCATCTCTCAGAGCACGTACGCAAAAAACTTGGTGAAGCGGTTTGGAATGCAAACTAGCAAGGTTGCTCGGACTCCTATGAGTACAACCTCGAAGCTGTCACGTGATGAAGAAGGTGTTAAGGTCGATGAGAAATTGTATAGAGCTATGATTGGCAGTTTGCTCTATCTCACGGCTAGTAGACCAGATATCTGCCTTAGTGTTGGTATTTGTGCTCGCTACCAAGCTTCACCAAAGGAATCTCACATGAAAGCCTTAAAGCGAGTCATCAAATATGTGAAGGGTACTCTTGAATTCGGTCTCCACTATACCTTTGAAACTAATGTTAACCTGGCAGGGTTTTGTGATGCCGACTGGGCTGGGTGTGTGGATGATCGTAGGAGCACCTCAGGAGGTTGTTTCTTTCTCGGTAACAACTTGGTGTCATGGCACAGTAAGAAGCAGAAATGTGTATCTCTATCGACAGCAGAAGCCGAGTATATTGCTCTCGGAAGCTGTTGTACACAACTACTATGGATGAGACAAATGCTCGTGGATTACGGTATCAACTCAGACCCTCTGTTAGTTCATTGTGATAATATGAGTGCCATTAACCTGTCAAAGAACCCTATTCAGCACTCACGAACAAAACATGTTGATCTTAGACACCACTTTGTGAGAGAATTGGTAGAGTTAAAACTTGTTGTCATAGAACATGTCTCATCTGAAAATCAACTTGCAGATATATTCACTAAACCTCTTGATTTCAATTCCTTTTTGGGTCTCCGAAAGGCATTAGGAATCGTTGATCTTCAGTAATAAACATAGAATGTCTTGAAAGGAAGGTAGGTCTGGTAGAAAGAAATTCCATGTTGCGTCATGTCATAAATAATAATAAGTTGCCTTGTGAGGAGTCCTATCTAGATTTGCTTGGGTCACAGTCACACAATTCTATTGAGAAAGACACTCATCTTGGGTCAGGATGCTGCCACATTTTCGACCTGAGTCTTGATCACTGTCTAGTACTGATGAAGTAAGATAGATACATGTGTTACACACATAATTTAGTGTGTCACACAAATACTGCCTAGTAAGATAAACACTCGATCTGGATCAGGGTGTCACACCACTTTGAATCTGGTTTCGATCACTGTTTATTTTGGTATACACCTTGTGATTAAAGGCCTAGTAGGATGAACACTCAATCTGGATCAGGGTGTTATCCCACTTTGAATCTGGTGTTGATCACTGTTTTGACTAGGCAGAAAACATGAGGATTGTTTCTGGTAATGAAAAAGATTCACTGAAGATGAAGAGGTGAACACACAAAAAAAAAAAAAATTGTGTGTGACTGTGTCAATCCAAGCTAACGGTGTGTGACACTCCTATGGCAAATGGATCTGTGACAGCTACTCGGCTGAGAAAGAGCTACAGATTTGAGTTACTAAAAGTCTCTGTGTGACGATGACGTGGGGTACGTATACTAGTTTGTCTTCCTTTCTAAGATATATGTGGACAATTGATTTGTGAATATACTTGCCTTTCTAATTGAACTACAGTACTTGTTTAGTCGAGACATGTTGACACTGTTTACTCATCAAAAGTCTCACATATGTGTCTTGTTTTGAGAGTTGGCTGATGGGTTCTAGAGATTAAAAAAAAAAAAGGGGGGGCCTCTTAATATTTCGATGGGCTCTGTTGGGCTGAGTATTGTTACTATTAATGGTCTTATCTCAGCAAAATTAGGGCATTTGTTCTTGTCTCATCACTCTCGGCTGCTCTCACAATCACCATGCATCAACGCACGAGATCAAGAAAGTTTAGCTCCGCATCTCCTCTTGACCTATCTTCTGACTCTTCCGATCATGAGTCCACCAAAGCCAAGAAGAAATCTCGCTTTGAGATGGGTGGATCAAGCCGAGCCCCTGGGGAATCTCACACCTTCCTACCAAGAGAACAACGCTATGAAGCTCATCGATTGAGATTTGCAGAATCTGTGCAGTCGGACCCTGAGAAGTATCAACCTCAATCTCCTCCTTACAGCTCCAAGTTCTTCTCTGAGGCAGCTTATGACAGGTATCTCAAATTCAAAAACAAGAAGTTTATTCTTCAAAAGTATCTTCCGCTGGATGTTGCAAATCTTCAGGATGTGAAAGAAATAATTGTGAATGCCGACATGACCCATACGGTCATAGATGCTGATCCGTTTGTTCCAAATGTAATCTGGGAATTTCTGGCGAATCTTGGGGATGCTAGAGACATTGATGGAGGAGTTGCAGTGTATGTCCGAGGTGACATGTATGAACTTTCCCCAAGCGTTTTGTGCCTGCTGTATGAACTTCGTCCGGGAGATTGCGACTATGATATGTACTCGGAGAATCTGGATTCGGTGGTGACTTTTCTTACGGATGGGCGTCATCGACGATGGGAAGGCATGTGTTCAAAATTCCTCACAGCTACGAATCAAGTTCTCTATAAGCTGTGCTGTTCCAATTGGATGCCAACAATGAATCACACAAGCATGAATCCAGATCGTCTGAGATTTATCTACTCACTTCAACAAAAGAACAAAGCTGACTTTGGGATCCTCGTGTATGAGCAGCTTCTGGGAATGGCCAACACTGCGGATGATGTTCAACGAAGGATTGGTTTTCCAACTCTCATTCAACAACTACTGTCCTCTCAGCGAGATGTTCCCATGCGTGAAGGAGATGAAGAATTCATGGGACAGCCCACTGCTCTCGTCAAAGATCGCAAAGCTGGCAGGGGAACAGGGGGAGTTGGAAAATCGCCAAATCTTGGTGATGATCTGCAACAAGTCATTGACTTGCTTCGTAACATTCAGCTCAGGAGTCGAAGTAAGTAACTTCTTACTTCCTTTTATCATTCTTACTTGATCTTGGCTGTTTTTATCTTATTGTGCACTCAAGCAGGGGGAGAATATGATGAGGTACCAGTGCAAAGTGTTGACAGTGATGAGGATGAGTAGGATCACTTCTTGGATTTTGTTTCTTTCTCCTTATGTGTTATTTTGCTTTGTGTACTCTCTTTCTGGTTAAATGTTGAACGTTTTTTCGAAGTCATGAATAGCAAGTGAACTTATCGGATGATTATCTATGAATGTCTTGCTTCTCTATTGTCTGTGCTTGGATGAGTCTCTTTTTGGACAGGTACTTGAGATGTCACATTAAGATAAAAAGGGGGAGAATGAAAGCTCAAAGATGAGATGATCTGGTGTGTTACACAGGAGGTGGAGTGTGTTACACAGGACAATGACACGAAGTGGAATTGGCTCGTGAGTGGTTGTGTCACACACCAGGCTGTGTGTGTTACACAAGGTGGATAAGATCAGAAGGAGTCGTTATTCAGATATCTACTCTGGGATCTAGGAGGATATGCCAGGAGGCATTGCTAGAATCTAGGAGAATCTGCCAGGAGGCAAACAAAGAGATTTGGGCTTATCACAATATATACGGGTTGAGTATATATAGGGATGTTAGAGCTCTTTCAATGTAACGAAGTTAGAGAGATTGAGATCACGAGTTCTAGAGGCTGTTCTAGACTGCGTGCACTTTGGAAATTTGTGAGAGTTCCTAAGTGTGAGAGGGTTTGGGTAGATTAAGAATTAGTCCGTCTCTTGTCAAGTGTGACGTTGAGTAATTCGGATTAAACAGATCTAGACAGATTGTTTAAGTAATTCTTAATATACAAGTTTGTTTTTTTTCTTTGAGATTACTCTT
The DNA here is from genome assembly GCA_905132765.1 of Moricandia arvensis. NCBI lineage: Eukaryota > Viridiplantae > Streptophyta > Magnoliopsida > Brassicales > Brassicaceae > Moricandia > Moricandia arvensis. The sequence continues at coordinate 154,427 of CAJHQP010000397.1, read as the reverse complement.
CCGTGTGTTTTTGGTTCATGTGAGATCTTTCATTAAAGAGGAGAAATCAAAAAAACATTGGATCGGAAAGAAGTGAATAGAAAATTTTAAGCTTTACGAAATGAGCTTACTCGGTTTCTAGTTGTAACTTGCCGATTTTGCAATTATGAAGCTGGTGTTCACTAAACCTAGTGAGCCGCTTAATGCGACTGATCATCACCAATCGCAACGAAAAGTCTTCGATGATCACCGGATTCTCGGCTATATAATCGGGTACGCGTCCACGTTTTTGAACAGGGAGTACAAGTAAGCAGATGTATGTGTCATACATTTTCGATTTCTTATTGAGAGAATTGGGTACGCGTCCACGTTTTTTAGGACTATTTTGGTGATAAAAACTTAAAAATCGCTATTTAGGACTTTTCTTATTTTTTAAGAATTGTTAAATTATATATTGGGAAATTCTCTCAAATAGTCTTTTTAACTTTTGTCACAAAAATAGCACTCAAGAAAAAATGAGTGAAATAGTTCTTTTTATTTTTATTTTTTTAATATTTCTTTCTATTTTTTTTAATTTTAAACATCACATCCAAAATTCCATCCCATAACTCTGAACCCTAAATCTAAACTAGTTAACGTAAGTGGTATAAGTGTATATTTACACCATTTAATAAAACTTATATTGGTCATTTTCTCTTTAAATGTTATTTTTGTGACAAAAAGTTTTTTAGAATTATTCTAGAATGTTTATCTTATATATATTACAAATGATGTGTTAATACATGCATTATAAGTTTAAACTGAACATTAAATTACTTCTATGAGATAAAGTTTTTCATCAACATATATATGTTTATTATTACGTTATTTTTTAAAAAAACTTTTCATGTATTATAAATATTTTGAAAGATCTCTTTATGCACTACATTCATTAATAATTAATAAATAAAATGAAAATTTATTGAGATCACTGAATATTCTCTTTTTATATACAAATCAAATTTTTATTATTTGATTGTGAATCTTTCAGTTTTATTTTTAATTTTTAAATTTTTTTATAATTTAAAACCCATATTTCAGATTATATATATATATATTATATTTTATTTATAAATATGTTTTCTTTGTAATTTTCAGTATATTAATTTATAAGTAGTTATATTATCTAATAAGTAAATTTAATTATTTATTAGCGGTAACCAATAGTATGTTGGTTGTGGAAATCTCTTACTGGCTACATGATACGATCATGGAAGAAAGTTTGGTACTATCATGAGAGCTGAGAATAGTTGATCTTTTGATTCTTGAATAAACTTATTGGTGTATGACTAGTAGGATATCATGATATTTATTTATTTTGATTAATTTGTTACTATAAATATTTATAACTAAATATATAACTATATAATATATATATATAATATAGAATATTTAAACTAATAATTTAGCTAAAAATATAAGTATTTTTTCAGCCGCATATAAAATAAGTTCTTTTAGCTAAGTTGGTTATGGCACTACAGTTGGCTTATCTAAGGTGATGAGTTCGAGAGCTTCAGTCTACATTTAACTATATTTTTATTCTTAGATAATACTTGATATTAATAGGCCCAATAATTCTTTTTTTGCTTCTGGCCAACTGATTCCTAGGGCCGGCTCTGACTCGACCTTGCCTTTGAGCAACGACTTTCTTCAGCTAAAAGTACACGTACTCTTCTTCCCTCGATCTCCATACTCGGTGGTCCATTTCTCTCACTGCCACCGGGGATGGACTCGTCTCATCGTACTCTAGTTGTTGGTTTCTCTTTTTGGTGGGTTCCAAGGAAATGTGGACATATCTGGAGCTTCTATGGAATCCATCTCCACATCATCTACAATTTCATGGTTAGGATTATCTCCTCTAGCTTTGGTTCATGTTGAGCGGAATATCCTTCTAATTCGAGATGAATTGAAGCAGTATGATTCGATACTAACACTCGTGTGACCCTCTCTTATTCTCACGAGAACATGCAAGCAAAGAACTAAGAAAAGAAGATACACAAGACGACACAAAGAGTTGTTTACCCAGGGTATCTCTCCGATATGGAGAACTAATCCCTGGAGCTAGACTCAGCCCAGCAAATCCACTAGAACAAGGCACCACACTCTCTCAATCGGAGGTGATGATCAACAACCAGAACAATCACTCCGTCTCTGATCTTTTCTCTCTCTCTGCTTACCTATTAAGCTAACTCTCTATCCTTTTATATGAACCAAGGATGTACAAGGCTAACCATTAATCGAGTAAAGCTAAACCGGTTTTATAATAACTAACCGGTCTAACCATCTCTCTTAATAACCTAACTACCCGAGTAACAAACTAACAACGGTAACCATAAGGGTCAAGATTAGATCACTCACCAACATACTCCTCCTTGAGCTAAGCTTGAAACCTCAACAACTTCAGACTTCAATAACCTTGTTCTTTTCCGTGAATTTACCGTCTAGGCTTACACCGTCTAGCAATGTCAAAGCTGATTAGGCCTTCATGACTCTGAGTAAGCTTAACGCTGCGTTAAACTTACTCACGGGAACCACCTTCGTAAGTATATCAGTCGGGTTCCTGCTCGTATGGATCTTCAATACTTCAAACTCCCCTTCATCAATGATATCTCGAATAAAGTTGTACTTCACCCTCATGTGTTTAGTGCGCTCATGGAAAACAACATTCTTGGATAAGCAAATGGCACTCTGAGAATCACACCAAACCTTGACTGATCCATGAATGATTCCAAAATCTCCAAGCAATCCCTTAAGCCATATGGCTTCCTTCACTGCTTCTGTTAAGGAAATATACTCGGCTTCTGTTGTTGACAAAGCCACCACTGGTTGAAGACTGGACCTCCAACTCACCACATTTCCGCCTATGGTAAACACATATCCTGATAAAGACCTGCTTCCATCTCTGTCCCCTGCAAAATCTGAGTCGCAGTATCCTTGAATCTTAAACTCTTTTTCTTGAATGTAGACTAAACCCACATCTGCTGATCCCTTCATGTACCGAAGAAGCCATTTCACTGCCTCCCAATGAATCTCTCCTGGTCTGCTCATGAAACGACTTACAAGTCCCACAGCGTATGCGAGGTCTGGTCTTGAACCTACCATTGCATACATAATGCTTCCTACTACTGAGAGATATGGTACCACATCAGTATTGATACACTCCTCCTGATCCTTTACTGCAGACAACTTGAAATGCGCTCCCATTGGCGTTAAAGAGCTCTTTGCATCATCCATCCTAAAATTCGAAACAACCTTCTTGACGTAATCGGTTTGAGATAGCTTTAACACACCCTTGCTTCTGTCTCTATGGATGTTCATTCCTAAAATTCGTCGAGCATGACCCAAATCTTTCATCTCAAATGATGATTCTAACTGCTGCTTGAGTCTCTTGATATCAGCCATATTCTTTGCGGCCAGAAGCATATCATCTACGTAGAGTAGAAGATATACTAAACTCCCATCAGACCCTTCCGCTGTATACACACACGCATCATGCTGACTCCTCTTATACCCATGTGCAACCATGAACTCATCGAACCGCTTATTCCACTGTCGAGGTGACTGTTTAAGTCCATACAAGGACTTCTTCAAGAGACATACATGATCTGGCTTAGACTTGTCTTCATAACCTTCTGGTTGCTCCATGAAGAGATCCTCCTCTAAGTTTCCATGTAGAAATGCCGTCTTCACGTCCATTTGTTCTAACTCCAGGTTAAGGTTTACTACCATTGACAGTAAAGTGCGAATGGATACATGCTGACCACCGGGGCAAACACATCATGGTAATCTATACCTTCCTTTTGAGTAAATCCACGAGCTACTAAACGATGCCTCTTAGGCTCTTCCTCAGTCAATACTGGCTTCAGTTTGTAGAGCCACTTGCAGGAAATAACTTTCCGGTTTTCAGGTCTTTTCACCAGCACCCAAGTACCATTCTTTGTCAACGAATCCATCTCATCATCAGACGCGATCTTCCACTTATGCCACTCCCTACTTTCCTTTGCTTCTTGATAATCCTTCGGCTCCTGCACATTCATTAACTCAAACATAGACAGGGCAAATGCAACTTCAGAGCAGTCGTAGTCATTAAACTTCACTGGTGGGACAACTGTTCTTCGAGGTCTATCCCTGGCCAGTTGATAGTTGGTCAGTACTGATCTCACTTTGTCCACTTCCTCTTGATCTGAGTCTTCGGATTCGCTTTCATCAACTGAGTTTATCAGAGCTCCTCCTTTTCCTGAGCTTATGCTAGCCTCCCTCTCTTCGATTGATATTTCAACGGGTTGCTTGTCTGCTTCAGCTTGAACTATCGGTTTCACAGCTTCATCTTCAATGTTCTTCGGTATATCCTTGAACATCACGTCTTCACAGAACTTAACATTTCTGCTTACTATAGATTTCTCACCATCTAGTAGCCAAATTTTATATCCCTTTGTGTCAGGGGGATAACCAATAAGGACACCCTTGACGGCCCTAGGCTTTAGCTTTCCCTGATCTAAGTGAACATAGGCCACTGAAACAAATTTCCTCATATGCTTGTACCCTGGCTTCTTTCCAAGCCATATCTCTTCTGGAACCTTGAAGCCTACTGCCGAATCTGGTGACCGGTTGATTGTGTAGACTGCGAAAGCTGCTGCTTCTGACCAGAAGTCTTCACTGAGACCGGATTCATTTAACAAACATCGCACCTTCTCCATTATCGTACGATTCATCCTTTCTGCCACACCGTTTTTTTGAGGTGGGTAGGCACAAGTTCTGTGTCTGGCTATGCCATTTTTCCTGCAAAACTCATCAAACACATGGTTGCAAAATTCTAGACCGTTATCGGTCCTAAGGCATTTGACTTTCCTATCAACCTGATTTTCTACTAGAGTTTTCCACTCACTAAACCTAGAAAACGTTTCATCCTTAGTCCTAAGAAACCATATCCATACCTTCCTAGAGTGATCATCTATTATAGACAGGAAGTACTTGTTACCTGACAGTGACAGATGAGTGTTTTGAGAGCCCCAGAGATCTGCATGAATATATTCTAAAACATTAGTTGTATTATGTTTTCCAGTACCAAAACTTACCCGTTTGGACTTTCCCATCACACAGTGCTCGCAAAAGAACTCTGCTCCAATGTCTTTCTTGGTCAGTATTCCCTCTCTTACTAGGACTTGAAGATTCTTGTAGCTCATATGGCCCAGACGACTATGCCAGACCGGTGTTTTTAGCCTGAGACCTTCTGAGTTACAGACTTCCGGATATTCCGTTTCTCCATCTAAGATGTAGAGACCATTCTTCAGGCTTCCCTGCAATGCGATCTTAGAGTTCTTCGTAAAGATGATCTTGCCTCCACCTCCACTGTGCTTGAACCCCAACTTATCAAGAGTTCCCGTAGAGATGAGATTCCTTCGTAGTGAAGGTACGTATCTGACATCTTTCATCATCTTCACTGAACCACCATGAGTGTGTATCCTCACAGTACCAACTCCAAGTGTTTCCACTGTATGGAAATCTCCTAGCAGAATCTTGGTGGATTGTATCTCCTTGAAATCAGTGAACCAATCACGACGAGATGTCATGTGATGGGTACACCCTGAGTCGATCACCCAGTTGTCATTTGCTTCATCTCCTGTTACTGTCAAAGCATCCAGAGTTTCAGGTTGGTCTATAGCCACAGCCGCCTCCCCATCACTATCTTGTTCCATCCTCTTTTTCCTAGCATAGCAATCAGCTTTAACATGGCCCTCTTTCTTGCAGTACCAGCAGGTAATCTTCCTTGTCTTGGATTTACTTCTGCCCCTGTTACCGCGTGACTCAATGCTTTCATGTCTACCTTGTCTGCCTCTGTCCGAGGTGTAAAGAACCATAGCATTTCCCTTCTCATTCCTCCGACTATCTTGAATCTCCCGTTGTTTTGATCTGGCTGCCGATATGACTTCTTCCAGGCTCAGGGAGTCTTTTCCATACTTAAGCATGTGCTTCAATTGGTCATAGCTGGAGGGTAGGGAACTCAGGAAGACTATGGCTTGAATCTCATCAGTGACACTGACACTCAAGCTTCCCATCTCTGCAACAATCTTGAGAAAATCATCTACGTTTATATCAATAGACTTAGAGCAGTCACATTTAAACGTATGGAATAAAGATTGAACAAATATATGATTAGGCAAAGATTTGGAAAGATACAACCTTTCGAGAGATGACCACATCGAAGCTGCGGTAGTGCAATGCTTGATCTTGCGGAGGACTTGGTTTCCAATATTGAGTATGATCATGTCCTTCGCCTTCTCGTCCTTCTCCAACTTAACCGGATCAAGAATTGTCTTTACCTCAGATGGACCAGAATCATCGTCATCCACTTTCTTTCCTTCTTCTTTAGTCACCGGAACTTCGATCTCGAAGTTATCACTGAGCACAACCTCCTTTAGTCCCGATACACCAAAGTGTGCCATCATTCGAATCGTCCATAGCGAGAAATCACCAGTTCCGTCGAACAACTCCACCTCAGCTCGTATCGACTTCGTCGTCATCGGAACCCTCGGATCTTGATAACCGAGGCTCTGATACCAATTGTTGAGCGGAATATCCTTCTAATTCGAGATGAATTGAAGCAGTATGATTCGATACTAACACTCGTGTGACCCTCTCTTATTCTCACGAGAACATGCAAGCAAAGAACTAAGAAAAGAAGATACACAAGACGACACAAAGAGTTGTTTACCCAGGGTATCTCTCCGATATGGAGAACTAATCCCTGGAGCTAGACTCAGCCCAGCAAATCCACTAGAACAAGGCACCACACTCTCTCAATCGGAGGTGATGATCAACAACCAGAACAATCACTCCGTCTCTGATCTTTTCTCTCTTTCTGCTTACCTATTAAGCTAATTCTCTATCCTTTTATATGAACCAAGGATGTACAAGGCTAACCATTAATCGAGTAAAGCTAAACCGGTTTTATAATAACTAACCGGTCTAACCATCTCTCTTAATAACCTAACTACCCGAGTAACAAACTAACAACGGTAACCATAAGGGTCAAGATTAGATCACTCACCAACAGTTCACTGTTCAGGTTCTCTGTTTGTGGATGTGTATGAGCTCACAGTTTGAGTGTGTTGCGGCTGCGGTTGAATCGTGTCACCTATTTCTCTGCGAATTTGTTGGTTTGGTTTAGTCGTTTGTGTAGTGATAGCCGGTGTCAGGACAATGTATGTATCCTTTTGTACTTCATCTTGTGCTCTTATCAGGTATGATTTCCTTGAGGGTGTGGAGATTCTTGCGTTCTGGTTTTGTTCACGTTCACTTTTCGTCCGGAGAGTTGGGTTATGTGGTGAGTCTGGCGCTAGATGTCAGATCGAGGATTTATTGACAGTGCGATCTTGCTCATGGGGGCAGGACATGTGCTTTTGCTGGCGTCGCCTCAGTTCTTTCTTCAACTATATTTGGTTGTTGTTCGTATGTTCTTCAGAGCCTTTATATCTCGGTTGTGTCGTTTTATCGATTGTGTTTCTAATCGGACTTGGTTTATAGTCTATTTCCCGAATTTGGTGTCCCTTATCTCGCCTTGGTTACTCAGATGATTCTTCTGAAGAATGTGTCTTTGTATTTTCATAGTCTTATCTCATATCTCTCTCTCTCTAGCTTAGATTAAATGATTGAGCAATGTGGTTTAGTCAGTCTTTGACTTAAACCGATCTGATTCCGTTTAGCATGCATATTTGATGTAATTGTGTAAAGCGACTGTATATAAATTCGTTAGTTGCTCTTATCATTTTAAACTATGCGGGAAGAAATGGATTCAAGATTCATTGTTGAGGTTGATAGAGAAAAAAAATTAAGTTTGTAATTTTAAGTTCGGTTTCAGACATGTTCTAGAAGACTGTTGGAGAATCTATCTTCGGTGAGTATAGCTCTCTTCCATATTGGAAGAGGAGGTGAACCATGTATTTGTTATTCAATATGTTTTCCAATCACTTTCTTTGACTACTACAATTGTTGAAGTAGATTGTAAGCAAGAATTGCACAAATTGGCAGCATAGCTTGGTTTCAGCATAAGGAGAAGTGAATCGACAACTCAAAGTCAAGACCGGATCTGAAATTTAGAGACCTTAAATTTTTTAAATTAACTTTTTATAAAAAGAAAATTATGAAAACTTAGGGACTAGGCTATCCGACTTATGTAGATATTTTAAAAGCCTTTTTGGCCAAGCGTAATGTTTTATCTGTAATGTTTTATCTGGCTGTGCATAGTATCAATCCTTTTCAGAGTTGAAAAATTTTGAGGAGTGGCAGGATCCAAGGTTGATATCAAAAGGTTTGACAGCAATGGTGAGTTATTGTTATGGATACTAAAAATAATAAAATATACACTTATATCACGTATCAAGTTTAAAGAATGTGCTTGTTGCAAAGACTCCAAGTTCTTAGTCAACCAAAGTAACAAAAGAAGAAGATTTTGTAAGAAAGAAAGAAAGAAAGAAAGAAGATCATCACATACAAAGAAGCGAGACTAGAACGACATGAGAAGAAAATGCTTACAGTATTTTTGAATGTTGACGATCACGTCTTAAGGGAAGAAGATTGAAAGATAGTACTACAACAACAGGGAAATGGGCTCTACTGGGAAGCGTTGTATAAGTCAAAGTCATCGCCAAACTGAGTTCACACTCAGCTCGAGCTTTATAGATACAATATGAAAGATCAACAAATAATCAACGAAAACATAGACGACTTCTTGATAGAGAGGTGAGTCATCTTGCTATTGAAGTGCTACAGGAGAGTAATGTTACTTCTTCATGTTTTACCGGTGAGGTATGATCAGTTGAAAGAAACCTTCAAGTACAGTAGGTACATCATTAAGGTGGAAGATGTTTCAACTTTGAAAAATTTACTCTAAGAGTCACTTTTTTACTTTCCTATTACAGAAAAAATCATTTGCTGCTTGAGAGTCACTTTTGGCTTATGAATTGTCTATTATGTCCCTTAACTAAATAAACAAAACTATTAAAATTGTCTAAATTATAATTATTATTAAAAATAAGTGACCATAGATTTTAAATTTTAAAATCTCTTTCCCAAACACTGTAACCCTAATTCCCACTCATCTGTTTCGTTCATCTGGTTATGGCTGGTCTTTCATCTCTTTCGTCAAACTCATCTTAGTCGTGGATGAGCTCGGAGTCGTGGATGGCTGGTTACAGCTGGTCCATCATCTCCTTCGTCCAAAGCTTGTAATGAAATCAATTTGTTCATGTGGTTATGGTTGGTCCGTCATCTCTTTCATCCAAGTCATCTCAGCCGTGTTAAATTGAAAAAAAAAAACAAGAATCCAAAAGAATCCAGAAAAAGAACGAAACTAGATATCAGATCTTTCAAAAGTTAGTGTTGTTAAATTCAACTCAGAATGGGTTCATGTACTTCAAAAACCTCATTTAAACTTCAGCTTCTTCTACTTCTTCATGTGCTCCGTTTCTTTTCCCTTCTCCGGCGACCCACAAAGCTTTCTCTTTTCTGATGTCATTTATTCACCATCCTCCGTCTAGAAAAGGTGACACTCACTACCTCGTTTCCCTCACATCCACCTCTTGTGGCTCTCTCCTCCTCACCGGATCTCAAACTCCTCATACCAACAATAGCCTCCCCGTTCTCAATCTTCGAGTTAGATCTGGGCTCAGCGATTCGTTCTCTCGTGAAAAAAATATTTGACAACATCTCCAAACGTCATCGTTTCATTTGAGCTAAAAACATCAACAAAAACGTCACCACAACCCGTCCACCATAATTTTCCATCCACCAAAGTTATTCTCTTCTTAATGTATATCTGATTCATGCTCCATTAAATATTAAAATGAGTTTGTTTTTACAAAATAATTGTTTAATCAAGATTATTGTTTGGTTGATCTAGAATTTGACAGATGGATTAGATTTTGGTGTTCACAAACCCCATGTATTCATGTTTGATACCATCCACAACTTAATATCCATAATTCTCATGTTCATGATTCACATGATCTAACAAGTGTGTCTATCAAAATATATATTCATAAATCTTCCATCTACTATCGGAGATAATGGTTTTTTTTATATTTTGTTAGTTTGAAAGATAAAAGAAAATTTAGACATAATAAATAATTTTTTTCATATTTCTAAGATCTCGTTCACACCTCACCCGTCCACGAAAACCCCGTCCACACCTCACCCGTCCACCCCTCCTCCGTCCACGGAGACCCCATCCACACCTCACCCGTCCACCCCGCACCCATCCACCCCGCACCCATCCACAGAGCCATTTTCGACGACACACCCTAAACATCAGCTTCTAATGCGATAAAGCAGATGAATTAATTACCTAATAAATAAGGAGAACCAACCAAACTAAATAATTTTCGTTCAAACCAAACCAAACCGGCAAAAGAAACCAATTCTTGTCTTTGGTTCATTAAGGGTATAAAAGTCATAAAAAACTCTTCCCACTTGAAAATGTGACTTTCCAGCAGAAAGTGACCTTTTGTGTAATGAAAAAGACAAATGTGACCCATTTGGTAAGTAACTCTTCAACTTTTGCCTCCCTAAATTTTTTTATAAATAAAGATACTTCAAACACATATTTGATAAGCTCAAAAGTTAGAGCATTATGTTCAAATCATGAACATAAACATATGAATTGATTTCTCTTCACTGTTTCCAGTTAAATCGGTTAACCAATTGGTGAGCCTGTACCATGATATAATGAATCTGCAAGCAGGTCCAAAACTGGAATGTGTACAAAACAAACATACAAAAACATAGAAAAAGAACGAAACTAGATATCAGATCTTTCAAAAGTTAGTGTTGTTAAATTCAACTCAGAATGGGTTCATGTACTTCAAAAACCTCATTTAAACTTCAGCTTCTTCTACTTCTTCATGTGCTCCGTTTCTTTTCCCTTCTCCGGCGACCCACAAAGCTTTCTCTTTTCTGATGTCATTTGTTCACCCTCCTCCGGCTAGAAAAGGTGACACTCACTACCTCGTTTCCCTCACATCCACCTCTTGTGGCTCTCTCCTCCTCACCGGATCTCAAACTCCTCAAACCAACAATAGCCTCCCCGTTCTCAATCTTCGAGTTAGATCTGGGCTCAGCGATTCGTTCTCTCGTGAAAAAAAATATTTGACAACATCTCCAAACGTCATCGTTTCATTTGAGCTAAAAACATCAACAAAAACGTCACCACAACCCGTCCACCATAATTTTCCATCCACCAAAGTTATTCTCTTCTTAATGTATATCTGATTCATGCTCCATTAAATATTAAAATGAGTTTGTTTTTACAAAATAATTGTTTAATCAAGATTATTGTTTGGTTGATCTAGAATTTGACAGATGGATTAGATTTTGGTGTTCACAAACCCCATGTATTCATGTTTGATACCATCCACAACTTAATATCCATAATTCTCATGTTCATGATTCACATGATCTAACAAGTGTGTCTATCAAAATATATATTCATAAATCTTCCATCTACTATCGGAGATAATGGTTTTTTTTATATTTTGTTAGTTTGAAAGATAAAAGAAAATTTAGACATAATAAATAATTTTTTTCATATTTCTAAGATCTCGTTCACACCTCACCCGTCCACGAAAACCCCGTCCACACCTCACCCGTCCACCCCTCCTCCGTCCACGGAGACCCCATCCACACCTCACCCGTCCACCCCGCACCCATCCACCCCGCACCCATCCACAGAGCCATTTTCGACGACACACCCTAAACATCAGCTTCTAATGCGATAAAGCAGATGAATTAATTACCTAATAAATAAGGAGAACCAACCAAACTAAATAATTTTCGTTCAAACCAAACCAAACCGGCAAAAGAAACCAATTCTTGTCTTTGGTTCATTAAGGGTATAAAAGTCATAAAAAACTCTTCCCACTTGAAAATGTGACTTTCCAGCAGAAAGTGACCTTTTGTGTAATGAAAAAGACAAATGTGACCCATTTGGTAAGTAACTCTTCAACTTTTGCCTCCCTAAATTTTTTTATAAATAAAGATACTTCAAACACATATTTGATAAGCTCAAAAAGTTAGAGCATTATGTTCAAATCATGAACATAAACATATGAATTGATTTCTCTTCACTGTTTCCAGTTAAATCGGTTAACCAATTGGTGAGCCTGTACCATGATATAATGAATCTGCAAGCAGGTCCAAAACTGGAATGTGTACAAAACAAACATACAAAAACTATACTATAAAAATCTTATGCAAGCTGTGGCTGATATGCCTTATTCCATCTAAATTTACTCGACCGTCTGATCATTTAATTAAGATAACAACACACTGATTTCTCGATAACTTTATACATATTGTTCCCGAAACAAACGTTTCCCTTTCAGTTTCCTCCAAAGCCAAAGCAGCAACACTGCCAATTACAGAAAAAAAAAATCAAAATGTTTTAAAAGATAGTTTCATCTAAAAAAATCAAAATGAGCTTGACAGAGTGTCTTACTTTGGAACTCTTGGAAGGGCTATTACGGGAGCTTGGGTGAGTTGGCGTTCTTGAAGATCCACTCACATTGGCTCCAGTGCTTCTTTCTTCACGAACTTTGTTGAAAATGTGTGTGTATCCATCAGCTGACGCCGGATTATTCTCATCCCAATCACCAAATTTCGGCACCACGGTCACTTTTTCGGGCTGTTAAAAACAGTTTGAAAGCTCAGATAATTAGACAAAGAACTATGTAACATACTAACCAAGATCTTACACTTTCATCAGCTCTAGTGTTTGGTTTGGGCTTTGAGTTCTTATGCAATGGGGACTTATCGTAGCTATTGTTCTGAGAAGACCTTCCTTGTCTTTTCTCGTTTGATGAACCACCACCACCACCACCACCATCACCACCAAACTGCTTCAACTCGCTCTCTTCTCGGCTTCTCGTCCGGTCACGCGACCTTCTAACCGGGTCAACTTCCTCAGGTTTGGTTCTTGATGGTGGTTGAGACTGCGAATCCGAGTAATATTCCGGGTCGTTCGGGGTCACTACTCTACCGCCTGGCCCTGGAGCTCGTCCTTTACGAGCTTTCTCAAAGTAAGCTGTGTAAGGAACATTCTCCTCACCTTCCCAGTTTCCAAACTTGGGAACGGTCGAACGCTCCTTGCAGCGATAATTGATAAAAAAAAAACAATTCAAAATCAGCTCAACAAACAAAAGGGTAGAATCGGAATAACGACTCTAGAGAAAAAAAAATTATTACAGAACAAGATTGCATCAAGACAAGATCTGTTTTGCAGTTTCCTTGTCGGTAAAGATAATCAAAACTCCCATTTTCTTATCTAGCAATCAGAATTTAATAATAATAATAATAATAATAATCGCACCGATCCTAATTTCAAGAAACTTACTGCCATGAGAGAACTCAGAGAAGTCCCAGAGAGATTGCAAAAGAGGTACCTTTACGAAGAAAGAGAGAGAGATGTGAGAAGGAGAAGAAAAAAAAGAGAGGGAGAGGGAGGAGAAAAGAGGTTTATCAAACGTTGACTAGTGATTCCTTGACTCTTCTCTATATATTTTTAAGTAATTATTTTAGATGAGAAAAAGTATATTTTATTCCTGTAAAATAGTAGCATTAGTTGTAAGACATTTTTAGCCTCTAGGCATTCTTTAGTGAAAAGTTTGACCGACAAAAAAAATATTCCTGTAAAATAGTTTTTTGAGTGAAAAACACTCAACGCCGTCACCGTTAGAGGCGGCTATATTAGATGGCCATGTGATAATATTTCTTCTTAATTTCTTTTTTTTTTCTTTTTTTTTACGATTTATATCAGGTGTGCATCTAAAATTAATGATAATAGAGAAGTTGTTAAATTTTTTTTCTCAAACCGTCGTCCTATTACTCAAATTTGAAGTGGTCTGAGAAATCAGACCGGAATAGAACAACCAACATAACAAATATTTTTATGAAAAGAGCGAGCATTCCTAGCCAGTGCATCCGCAGTTCCATGATGATTCCTCGAGATATGGCAGATCTCAAAATTTGAAAAGCAAATCAGAAGTGTCTGGATCGTCTCTAGTTCGGTTGCGAAGCTCAGCCAATCTTGCGGTTCCGAAACCATCGCAATAATATCCTTGCAATTTGTGCCAAAACGATGACATGAAGAATATTGAAGCATACATTCCATTACCCATCTAAGAGCCTCTAATTTCGAATGAAGTGCCGACTCTCGTTTCCTTATATTTCGCGTCCCCATGAGCTTGATTTTCCCATTGTTGCTTTTCCACACCCAGCCGCAGCCGCTATACTGATATGTGACGGTTCAAGAACCATCCACCATACAGATATTTTCCAGACATAAAGTATGTGATGTCTCACCTCTACTCCCTTGTGGATTCTGAATGATTGCCTCATCAGCATTAAACCACGCAAGGCATTCACTTTCTGCATATCGTACTAGCTCCAGTGGATCTCTATCAATTCCCTTGAATAATTTATCATTTCGGGCCTTCTAGATATACCAGATTATCCAAGAAAAATGATCTTTATGAGACTCATGTACGTCGTGCTCATTCTTTCACCAGAAAAGGTAGTCGATATTAGCAAAGATACTCGACAACGGAAAACAGATTTGGACCAGATGACGTCGAAGAGAGGGCCCAAGCTTGTAAGGCAGGAGGACACTCAAATGGCATGGGTAATTGATTCCTCTGACTTCCCACATCGCAGACAGTATTAATCACATCTCAGATTTCTATAATTAAATTTTTTGTGACCACCACATGTTTTGTTACCAACTTCCACATAAGATGGCACATCTTTGGGGGTGTCTTGACTTTCCAAGCAAATGTCTGAATATCAATAATACTAGGTTCATAAGTCCCGCTCTCTACATCCTTCCTCAAAAGCTTTTGGGCTACCCAGTAACCTGATTTGACCATATATTGGCCATTCTTAGTGTAACTCCAGCAGAAAGAGTCTATGCGATTCATCGTACTTATAGCTAGGCTTATGATAAGAGGAGTGTCTTCCGAATCTACATAGGTTGACACTAAATCCATATCCCACTCTTTTGATTTCTGATTAATCAGGTCACTAACTCTCATATTTGGATGCATGACTAGAGCAGTTGAGGAGGCCGGTCTAGCTGGTATTTTCGGGATCCAAGGATCCACCCACACCTTGGTGTCATGTCCAGAATGAATCTTCTGTCTAATATCCAATAGTAATAAACCTCGCGCCACGGAGATACTATTTCAGACATATGATGGACTGTTAGCCGACATGGAACGCAAAGACGAACTCATCTGGTAATATCTCCCTCTTAACACCCTAGCCACTAGAGAGTCTGGAAACTAGACTAATTCCTTGAATTTCTGTATCATACGAAATCCTAGGCTTCCCTCATTTTGTGGTTTGCAGAGTTTTTCTCATTTCGCCCAGTGAATACCTCGTTTAGGTGGATTTAAACTCCACCAGAACTGTTCAATGGCACTAGCAATCTTGTCATATAACTCTAGTGGTAGCAAGAAGGTAGACATCACATATGTCGGAAGCGCTAATAATATATATTTAATTAGGACTTATTTTCCTCCTTTTGATAACCATCTGCCCGTCCAACCATTCACTCTGTGCATCAACTTATCTTTGATAAAAGCAAAAAGCTTGCATTTGGAGCCACTAATATCTTCAGGTATTCCCAAGTAAGATCCCATCCCTTCCTCGTCTAAAATTCCAAGCTTCTCTTTTATTTGTTGCCGCGTATGAGCATTTATCTTCTTGTCAAAGAGCAAGGAAGATTTTTCAAAGTTTATACACTTACCAGACGCTTTCCCATATTTTCTAATCTTTTTCATTACTTCCTCACATTCACGGGGCTCCGCCTTACAAAAGAAAAGGTTGTCATCAGCAAAGAGAATGTGAGATACCGAGGGACATGCGCGTGTTATCCACATCCTCGTTATCTTCCCTTGATTATCAGCATGATTAAGAAGGCTAACGAGCGCTTCCGTGCATATGATAAAGATAAAAGAGACAAATGATCTACTTGACAAAAGCCCCTTTCTGGAACAATGTTCCCCCTTGGTTGGCCATTCAAAATCACTTTGTACTTCACAGAAGTTATGCATCGCATGATCCATTCGATCCAGATCTCCGAAAATCCCATCTTTTGCATAACCGCCTGGATGAATGACCATTCCATCCGATCATACGCCTTACTCATATCCGTCTTGATGGTCATCCTTTTGTTTTGTCCATTTGGTTTAGTTCTCAGCTCATGAAACATCTCTTGTGAAATCATGGCGTTATCAGAGATTTGTCTTCCAGCAACAAATGTCGACCGGGTTTCAGAGATTAAGCCTAGTAACACTTTTTTAATCCTTGGCATAAGACCTTAGAGATTATCTTGTAACTAACATTGCACAGGCTAATATGCCTGAACTTGGCCATATCGTTTGGTTTATCCACCTTAGGGATAAGGCAAATATTTGTGTCATTCAGTTCATCCACCAAAGTTCCCTCGAAAAAAAATTGGTTAACCATAAGGGTTAGATCCTCTTTTACGATATCCCAGAATTTCTGGTAAAACAGTGTTGTCATTCCGTCTGGCCCTGAGGCTTTCTCTGGATGCATCGCGAACATGGCTAGTTTAATCTCCCATTCCGTAACGGGTGCTGTAAGTTCATCATTAACTTCCTTAGTAATCTTTGTAGAAATCTCTGAGAGAGCCTCATCAATATTGTCCGGATTAGATGTCGCAAATAATTCTGTAAAGTAGCTAGTAGCAATGGCTACTAGACCATCATCATCTTCCAGAGCAATTCCATTAGCATTGAGAAGTTGGGTGATTTGTTTTTTGCTCTTCTTTGCTTTGTTACCGAGTGAAAATTTTTGTATTTCGATCACCTTCTTGAAGTCAAAAGACTTTATTCTTTTGCTTCCAGAATACATTTTCCGCCTTAAGAGCATCAGATAATTCCTTCAATGTATTCGCTATTTCCTTTGTGGTTGCGGCATCATCCAAATACAGCCCATCCACCTTTACCTTTAAATCATCCACTTGTTTTCCAGAATTTAAATCATTCTGTCTTCTCCAAGATCCTATAGCTTTACGACAACTTGAAATGTACTCCATGATATTTGCATTAGGGAGGAGATCTGAAGATTTTCACCCTTCCAAAATATCATGTCTTATTCCGTATTATCAATCCACATTTGTCAAATTTGAAGGATTTCAATTTTCTAATAGATTTTGAGAGGATATTTGCAAGAACCGGACGATGATCTGATCCCCACAGCCGCATATAATTTATCTCTAAGTGTGGAAATCTTCTTTTTATTTTGTGCAGATGAAGATAAATTAATACTCCTACGCTTTTAGAATGACAATATATGTTTTAGAGTTTTTACGTATATTTAAAAATATATTAGTTTAGTTATAAATACATTATTTTTATGATTAACTGTTTTCTACAACTTTTAATTAATCAAAATTTAATAAATATAACTGATTTTTCATAGTTTATAATTTATTATTATTATTTAATATAAAATGCAATAAAATATATATTTTATAAACTGAAGATTTATTAGAAATGATTATAAGAGCGGGGCATAACTGATTTAGTATAAATTTATTTATTATGAAAATATCTATACGTATTTTAACTACTATTGAGTTTTACAGTTTTAATTGATTCTTTTCAATTGTTCCATTTTTAAAAAGATAATTTTTATTTATTTAATGAGATTTAGTTTCTTAACATTTTTTCTTTAAATTAATCCATTCATTTGTCAAAACGGTAATACTCTTTTCGTTATGACAATATTTAAGTTTTAGAAAAGAATCTCATTTCAAAATTTTCATTTTTTATAGTTTCAATCCAATAATTAATAATAAATTGTAAATTATTTTTAAAAAAATATTAAAATTCTACTGATTAAAAGTTATGAGAAAAAGTAAGTTACAAAAAATGATGCATTGACAATTTAAATTTTATATGCTTTACTAATATACGTAAAATTTTTAAAACATATATCTTTACGAAACAGAGGAAGTATTTAATAATTTTTGTGTTCTAGCTAGGATATCTCTGTTTTCTTCTTTTTTTTTCTATGTTGTTGGAAGATTTCTTCATATTTTTAATATAATATTGAGAGAGAAATTTGATTTAGAGTGCATTGCTGGTTAGAGAAAAGGTTGATGTCTAAGATTAACAGATTTATAAGTTGTTACGTTTGCAAATTTTTTATTACTTTTTAAAATTTTGGTAGCAGTGGATAAGGCAGAACATGCCATGTCGCTCAAAGATGATGAGCCGTTTAATATGCAAGATTTTTCAGAGTTCTGTTAAAGTGAGAAAAATGTTTGCAACATGATATGATCGCTCAATCTGAATTGTTAAAAAGCATTGAGTTTAATCTTGATGTGCTAAAGAAGTGGCAAAAAACATGAAATAGTTTGAGGTAAAACTCTACCAGAACAAAGATTTTGGTACATGTTCAAATAGAAGCATGATTTAGTCAAGATTTTGAAAACAAATGTGAACCCGTATAATAGACTTTGACGACAAAAGATAGGTGGATCTCTTGTTAGAGAACTTACAGAATCTAATGTTCGTTTAGTCCAGATCCATAGCATTTCGATTAACTACTATAAGGCTATAGTGACTACAACATTAGCACTACAAGAAAACAGCATAATTCCGACGACAAATTTCGTCGGAGTTTTGTCGGAATAGGCATATTCCGACGGTATTTCGACGAAAAAAGTTGTCGAAAATATCTCGTCGGAAAGACATATTTCGTCAGAATTTCGTCAGACGTTCCGAAAAAATTCCGAGGAACAAACTTCCTCGGAAATTTCTGAGGAAATGGTTTCCTCGGAAATTTCCGAGGAAGTTTTTCCCTCGAAAATTTTCGAAGGACTTTTTTCCTCGGTATATTCGCAAACTAATTTTTTTTTAAATAATTAATTTTTAATATATTTTGTATTTTTAATTTAATTTTTAACAATAAATATAAAAATCATTTTATAACTATAAAAAACTTTTTATAAATATTAAAAACATTTTATAAATATTAAAAACGTTTTATAAATATAAAAAACCTTTTATAAATATAAAAAACCTTTTATAAATATTAAAAACGTTTTATAAATATAAAAAACCTTTTATAAATATTAAAAACGTTTTATAAATATAAAAAATGTTTTATATATATTAAAAACATTTTATAAATATAAAAAACCTTTTATAAATATTAAAAACGTTTTATAAATATAAAAAACCTTTTATAAATATTAAAAACGTTTTATAAATATAAAAAACCTTTTATAAATATTAAAAAACGTTTTATAAATATAAAAAACATTTTATATATATTAAAAACAATTAATAAATATAAAAAACGTTTTATAAATATTAAAAACGTTTTATAAATATTAAAAAACGTTTTAAACGTTTTTATAAATTTAAAAATAGATTTATAAACCTAACAATCCTAAATCCAAACAATCCTAACAATATAATCCTAAATCCTAACAATCCTAACATTCCTAAATCCTAACAATACTAAATCCTAACAATTCTAAATCTTAACAATCCTAAATCCAAAAACAACAATCTACCAAACCTAAAATCATCAAATTCATTCAAAAACTTAACAAAAAGAATCAAAAAGAGTGGAATAATGATCTTACATGTTTAGGGATAGGTTTTGGGGAGAAATGGAGAAGATAGACCGGAAATAATGGAGGAAATGAGAAGAGCTTCGCCGGAAATCGAGAGAGAGATAAGAGAAATGGGGAAGAAGAAAGGTTTCGGGTAAATAGAAACGAAAATTTCCGAGGAAAAGGGGTCGTCGGAATTTCCTCGGAATTTGCAAACTTGATTTTCGCAAATTTTTTTGGCGGTTCCATTTCCCGGGTAATGAAATTTCCGAGGAAATTCCGACGAATAGTAAAACATTCGTCGGAATTTCCTCGGAAAAGCCATAAATCGGAAAAAATATCATAATTTGTGCAGAGCATATTCCTTTTCCTCGAAATTTCCTCGGAATTCCGAGGAAATTCCGAGGAAAAGGAATATGCTCCGCAAGTCCCCTTATTAGATAATCATACTTCCTTTTCGTCGGAATTTCCTCGGAATATTCCGAGAAAATTCCGAGGAAACATGTTTTGGGGTTTGGAATCATCAAATTTGTGAGCCCTAGTTCATTTCTTACACAATTTCAAAGTTGTCCAATGCATAACGTTGAGAATTCTATCTAAAGATGTGGATAAACCATTAAATTACAAAAAATCGAAATCGATTACAAGTATTGCCCTTCCCGTTTATTAAACTATATAAGTGTTTCTTTTGAAGTGTATGAATTGCGTTCATACAATCGGAAAAGTGTTTATTAATTGAAAATAAACTAATATTTAGACTGAAAATCAATTTAAGACACTTAGAAAAGTTTTTTTGGTTGTATGTTTTCATTTCTAACCGTAAAACGATGTTTTCGATTCAAAATATCACTTTTCGTCGGAATTTCCTCGGTATTTTCCGAGGAAATTCCGAGGACCCGGACCAGTTCCTCGGAATTTCCTCGAAAAATACCGATGAAATTCCGACGAAATGGTTGCCCCTAACCATTTCGTCGGAATTTCCTCGGTAATTTCCGTGGAAATTCCGACGAAAGTGTTGTCCCTAAACCTAAACCCCAAATCCGAAATGTACTAAGGTATGTTCCGAGGAAATTCCGAGGACTAACTCTTATTTCCTCGGAATTTCCTCGGTTTATACCGATGAAATTTGGTTCCTCGGAATTTTCTCGGTTTATACCGACGAAATAATTGTTCCTCGGAATTTCGTCGGAATTTTCCGACGAAATTCCGAGGAAACATGATTTTTTTGTTTCCTCGGAATTTCGTCGGTATTTCGTTGAAAAATTCCGAGGATATGTGTCTCCGTCGGAATTTCCGTCGGAATATACCCTGTTTTCTTGTAGTGTAGGTGAGTTCATTGGTATGGTCCTGGACGTTGCCCTTGACCCTTCTAAGTCACATACTAGAGACCTTTTCAAAAGTTTAAGTAGGCCTTTATGTTTTCACGCTGTTGAGAAGGTTAAAAATTGTGAGTGTACCATCTCATCTGATACTAGTAACTTGTAAAATCTGTAACTATTATCATTTTTATGTTAATCATTTGATTGTTTCTAACATTTGTTCTTAATCTTTTAACGAACCAAAATGTGGTTTTTAATCCATTTTCCAGTCTTTTCATGTTTTAGATTAATTTGGAACATAATAAATCAAATAAGATGGAAAAGAATAATAAGGATGCATAATTGTGCAAATGCGTCATATGTTTAGCAATGGATTAAAAAATCTTCACCCAAAGATTGATAAGGATGCATAATTGGGCAGATGCTGTCATAAGTTTAACAATGAATTAAGGACTTTTCATCAAGGGATTGAAATCAAATTTGGATAAAATATAAGAAATGAAGCTACATGCAACTAGTTTGAGGTTAATATGATGATTGGAATAAAAGTTGTAGTTGTGTTACTGAAAACTGGGTTTTTTTTAATTGAAAATTGGTTTTTATGTTAGTTCAATAAGAGAAAGCATTCAATTTTTCTTATTTTTGGTTTGGATTTTCCTAAATTTTGATCCGAGAGTGCTTTTGCCTATATATGTGCTTTACTTTTTGAGCCTTATTTAGGCTAAACTTTACATCAATGAAGAGAATTTTAAGGTTTTAGGAGATGAGAGAGACTTTTGAACTCATGTTTATCTTTCTAATCTAATTTTGTTTTTGTAACTTGTTTGTGTTTTGTTTCTATGTTTGAGTACATTTTTAGGTTTTTGGGGGTTTCAAAGAAACTGAAGAAAATAAATATTTAAGATTGTTGAATTATAAAATTTTCATTAGAGTTTTTCACATGTACTGTTTTATTTCTGGAGAATTTTCATGTTTACCACATTATTGGTATTACTTTTTATTTTTACATTTCATTAAAGATATATTTTCATAAATACTTATTTTAAGAGGTATTTTTTTAAAATTAATTAGAATCCTAAATTTTACATTCCTAAATCCTACAGCACCTTACCCCCACCCCTCAACTCTAAACTCTAAGTCTTAGATTGATTAACCCAAGGATTATAAGTGTGTTTTTTAAAAAAATAAAGATAAAAATGATTAAGATAAACATGAAAAGTGATACTATGAAAGTGATATTTTTGACAATTTATCTTTATTTCTTGAACTTGATTATCTACCTAATTCATCATAGGTTATGAATGCAGTAAAAATTTGTATAATCTTTCTATTCCCCTATATTCAGTTACTATATCTATTAAATAGCATTAAATACTTGATTCACGTTAATATATTGTTTATACATTTAGAGTCAATAGTGACTTATTTTAAATTATTTCTATTTCGATGGTGGGGATACAAGTTTAAATAAAAATATTTTAAATAAATAAAAATATCAAAATAATTTTCTATTTCGATTGTGGGGATACAAGTTTAAAATTAATGTAATATTATAGAAAATTATGTTACTGTACTAAGAAATGAAAATATCCCCCTATATATTAATCGAGAAGTCACTTAAGTGATTTCTGCTGATGTGTTGCTTATATGAAAACTTTCTAATTAATTATTATAATTTGGTTGGTTGATGATTTTTTATTTTTATTTATTTAAGTTGAAAATTTAAAAAGAAACTAATCATAAAATTACCTAATATAATTTATATTTCCAAACAATTAAACATTTTAAATATAGATAAATTAACATAGTTATTTATATAAATAAATGAATATCATAGATTACATTATGGAGAATTTTCAAAAATATCATTTTCCTTGTACCACTTTTCATTTTTACCTTCATTAAAGAGATATTTTTGCAAATTTGACTCAAAACTCAAAGTCAAACACAAAACTAATCTCTCATTTTTTGTCATTTCTTTTGTCCAATTCACCCCATATATTCACATTATTTACGAAAATGCCATTGATTTTTTTCTTGTTTTTTCTGAGAATGGTATTTTTACTCTCTTAACCTCATCATCTTCAAATATTTACAAGATTGTCATTGTCATCAATACCACAACCACCATGAACAACCAATTTGAAGCTCTTAATGCACCTAAAATTGATTGCCACTACCTAAAATTGATTGGCACTAATTGTTATGAACAAAAAACAACATCTCTTTAACTTTGTCTCCATATTCATCCAAAAAACTCAAGCTTTTGATTGTAAAATTTTTATGCTTGGTAAAGCCATTCAAGCATACTATTCTTCGTGGGTTACTTTCGTTTGAGGTTTTGGGTGGTTGGAGAAGACTATGTGTGCTTAGGAAGTCATCTCACTAGTTAAAGGTATGAAATTGAAATTTTTTTCAGATTTGTTCGCGTCGAAGACTTACCCGTAAGTCGTCAAACGGACGACTTACTTATAAATCGTCCAAATTTGTTTGTTAAGAAAAAAATTCTAAGTCGTCTAGAATAAACGGGTTAGTTTTGCATTTGATCGAATTGTGTCAGATCTTTGACTTTTCCTAGATGACTTACTAGTAAGTCGTCTCTGAGAAATCAAAAATTCAAATATTTTATTAAAGCTAGACGACTTACCTGTAAGTCGTCTCATGTTACTTTTGCAATTGGAAAATAAAACTTAGATATTTAACTTTTTCCAGAAGACTTACTTGGAAGTCGTCTAGGTAGAAGACCTTCCTGAAAGTCGTCCAGGATAAGCAAAGTCATCCAGATTTTTTTCCAAGATTCTGGTCAAACCTTGCTTCTCTCGGACGACTTTCAAGTAAGTCCTCTACCTAGAAGACTTTAAATTAAGTCGTCTGGGAAAAGTTAAATATTTAAGTTTTATTTTCGAATTGCAAAATAACCTGAGAAGACTTACAGGTAAGTCGTCTAGCTTTAATAAAATATTGAAATTTTTGATTTCCCAGAGACGACTTACTGGTAAGTCGTCTAGAAAAAGTCAAAGATCTGACACAATTCGGTCAAATGCAAAACTAACCTGTTTATCTTGGACGACTTACTTGTAAGTCCTCTAGAATTTTTTTCTTAACAAACAAATCCGGACGACTTATAAGTAAGTCGTCTCATTTTAAAGTCAATTGCAAAAATGACCTGTTTGGACGACTTACCTATAAGTCGTCTATGTCTTCCGGACAACTTAACCGTCAGTCGTCTGCGTCAATGTTTAGTAAACTTTCATTTTCTTTATGTTTACTAATGTGTTTTATTTTGAATTTTTGCAGATGTTGCGTCAGTTACATGCAGTGTATGGAGAATGGTTTTTGGAAGATTCTAATTGGGATTTTGTGGTTGATAATTTCAAAGGAGCGAGACTATTTTTGTTGAGTGAAGGTTCGACACATGCTGAACTTGTTGCAATGGTTCAAGAAGATTATAACCTGGACATGAGCACAGAATCTGTGGAGATAACCTACTTGTTACCAGCTGAAATGATGCAGGCTCCAGACACTCCTCCTATTCATGTTACAAGTGATAGACAAGTTCGAAACTTGCTCGAGATAACCAAAATGCATGGAGTACGGCTTTGTGTATCAAGTCATAGCAAGGTGGAAACAATTTCAGAGGAAAGGGAAGAAGAGGATGAAGATGATGAAGCTGATGAGTTTTTTGAAAATGATAATGATTTGGTTGAAGATGAGAATCATAATGGGGAAGAGGATGATGGGAAGGAGGATGATGGGGAGAAGGATGTTGATATCTCTATTGTTGCTGAAGCGGACGAGAATGGTGAGGATTACAGTGTTTTTGGAAAGGTTAAAGATGAGGATTTGGAAGAAGATGATGATATGTGTTTTGAAGAATTCAAAAAGACTTATGCTATTGAAGGAGAAAGATCGAATGGTAACAGTATCTACGTCAACCAGAGTTTTGTTAGCAAGGATGCACTGCTTTCAGAGCTGCGGTTGACAGTAGTTAAGCGTAAGTTCTCCTTCAGAATATATAAGTCAACGAAAACTTTCTTTGTGGCAACCTGTCGGGTTAGTGGTTGTGGATGGAAGATGAGAGCGAGTGTGAAACATGGAACAAACACGTTTTGGGTAACAAAGTATGTGGAAACACATACATGCTCAGTGGGAGACCGAATCGCTCAGCGGAGACACTGTACTCCGAAGTATGTTGCTAGGATTTTCATTGATCGTGTTGGAATCATTGATGGGTTGAATCCATAGCATATCACTGATGCAATGAAGAACATGTTTGACATGATGCTTGATTACACCACTTCATACAGAGCACTAGTATATGCACAAATATTGGTGAGAGGATCAGCAGAAGATGGGTATTCGCGTCTACCATCATATCTCGAGCAAATCTTCTTAGCAAATCCCGGTTCTATTACAGCTATAGAACTTGATTCTAAAAAAGATTTAAGTATCTATTTCTCTCTTTTGGAGCTTCTATCAGAGGTTTTAAGTATCAGAGAAGGGTCATTGTCGTGGATGGGACTCACCTACATGGGAAGTATGAAGGTACTATGTTAGTTGCAACCGCACAAGATGAGAATTTTCAGATATTTCCATTGACTTTTGGGATCGTAGATGCTGAAGATGACCCTTCTTGGGAATGGTTTTTCACAAAATTGGCTATTTGTTTATCTGATGAGCAGCCTCTCGTGATAGTCTCTGACCGGCATGCAGCCATTAAAAGTGCGTGTGACAAGGTGTTTCCCTGGGCAACCCGAGGAATATGTTATTATCACCTTCAAGATAACATTGTCAAAAAGTATAAAGGGAAACATCTCTTGTACTTGGTGAAAGGTGCTGCTTATGCCCATACGGTTTCAGATTTTAACCGGTACATGGTTGAGATACGGAGTGAAAACCCAGACCTTGCAACATATTTGGAGGATGCCGATGTCACCCTATGGTCAAGGGTTTATTCTCAGGGGGACATGTACAACATAAAAACAAGCAACATCGCATAATCTATTAATTCCGCACTGAAGCGAGCTAGAGGATTTCCTATTCAGTTCCTATTGGAGTACATAAGGGAGAAGCTAGGAAAGTGGTTTTGGAAAAGGAGAGATGATGCCTTGAGTCTCCCAAGTCACCATAGTCGCGGTGTTGAATACTTGCTTGCTGTTCGATCGGAGATAGCGGATACGATGAGGGTTCAACCAATTGATGGATGGCGATTCTTTGTGAAAGGTGGCAAAAGAGACTGTGTGGTTGATTTGGAACATGGAAAGTGTGATTGTGGTGTTTATGCAGTGGAGAAAATACCTTGCTCTCATGCTATAGCTGCTGGAATATATGTTGGTTTGCATATCTCCACACTTGTAAGTTCAGTGTACTCAAAGGATTATTTGTTTGCAGGATACTCAGAAAATATATATCCTTGTGTTGGACAACAAGTTGAGGAACGCACATGCTCGCCTCCGGAGGTAAAACGTGGTCCGGGAAGACAGAAGAAATCAAGATGGCAATCCTGGTTGGAGTTATCCAGGATGAGAGGACGCAAACCCAGGAAAAAACACAGGGTTTATAGATGCTCAAATTGCAATGAAACTGGTCATACGAAACCACGATGTAAGGAACCTCTAGACGACTAACTTGAAGGTCATCCAGAAGACCTTCAAGTAAGTCGTCTAGAGTTTATTCCTCCAGAAGACCTTCAAGTAAGTCGTCAAGAAGGTTAGTCCTCCAGAAGACCTTCAAGTAAGTCGTCCAGAAGGTTAGTCCTCCAGAAGACCTTCAAGTTAGTCGTGTAGTGTTTATTCTTCCACAAGACCTTAAAGTAAGTCGTCCAGAGTTAGGTCGTCCAATATTCTGTTAGGTTGTCCAATATAATGTTAAGTCGTCTAATTGTCATGTATTAAGAATTTGTGTTTAGTCTATGTATTCAGTTAGGTCGTCAAGTATTCTGTTAGGTCGTCCAATATAATGTTAAGTCGTCTAATTGTCATGTATTAAGAATTTGTGTTTAGTCTATGTATTCAGTTAGGTCGTCCAGTATTCTGTTAGGTCGTCCAATATCATGTTAAGTCGTCTAATTACATTAAAAATATAAATCAAGTTCAAGTACAAATCCTAGTACAAATCCTAATCTATCATAATCGAACGCCATCTTATCCCTCATAGTAAGTCGTCTAATAAGTCGTCTGGTAAGTCGTCTTTGTAGAAGACTTACCAGACGACTTAGTAAGTCATCTAGTAATCAGTTTTGTCAGACGACTTACACAATCCTCTAGCCAAGCTAGGGGGTCCGAAGGACGTGATACCACCAAGTCAGACTTGTATGTGGTTTCTTGTCTAGAGGTGTTTTATAATGACTGCAAACACGAAATGTTGAAAAGTAATTAGTTTTTATAGACTAAAGCTATTATGCGAAAAGCAATCACTTACGGATCAGTTTTCAACCAATCGGCGAGCTCCTTCAACTTCTTCCTGTCAAGTGGTGCAAAGGGATTGTAGTCTCTAGAAGGTTTTTTCTTGTTTGCAGTATAAGGAGATCTCTGTGAGGCAGCAACTTTCCTGTTTCGCTCAGTCTTTTGACGGACCATTGCCAAAGCAGTTTCCCTCTTGTCCTCATATCTAGCAACCTGCTGTTGTTTCTCTTCTGGAGTGAAACTTGTTTTTCTCCTTGTTAACACTCTCATCAAGAAGTGTTTTATCTTTCTCCGCTTTAACACTCTCCTCAAGAAGTATTTTATCTTTCTCCCCATTACCACTTTCACCGAGTGGTGTTTTATCCTTCTCCCTATTCCCACTTTCACCGAGTGGTGTTTTATCCTTCTCCCATTAACACTTTCACTAACCCCGGGAGAGGTTTCTTTAGGTAGAGAGGTAGTGGGTTGAGAGGATGTGCCTTTAGGTTGTGAGGTAGTGGATTGAGAGGATGTCCATTTCCCTTGTTTGGTGATACCAACCTTCTTCTCCACTGCTTCCACCCTTTCCGACAAATGCTTGATCTCCTTAAGGCACGTCCCAAACCCTTCCCTCATGGCATCATATATGTCCTTGAAATTTCTTTCAAGGTCCTCTTTAGTCATCCCAAGCAGTGGAGAAGTAACCTCTGGACGAGCCTCTGTGCGAACCTCTTCACTAGCTTCTGCAAACTTCCCTGCACTCTCCTCTGCAGGTGCCCCTTCACAAGCCTCTGCTGCAGGGGCACCTTTTTTAGCCTCTGCAAGTGCCCCTTTTTAGCCTCTTTACGAGTTTTTTTCAGAGGTCTTGGACTCTCTTCTTCTACCAAAACTATGGCTTTCTTCGATGGACTCACAACCACCGGCTTTGTATTGACCCAAGTACCGGTGACTTCCCAGCAATCCATGGTCCACTTCCACGGTCTCTGATTAAACATAACTTTAATTATGTTCTCCGCGGAAAGGTCCTCAGCATCAGAGTCCCATTTTGGAAACATTTCATCATAGTCCTTCTCAACAAAGTTCACCACCGTAGTCTGCAATAAATATAAGATATGAACTTAGATATTTGACGGATTAACTTATAATTAAGTCATCTGGAAAGTCTTCCTACTGGAAGACTTTCCAGACGACTTAATTAAGTCGTCTGGTAAGTCTTGCAGCAGTCGACTTTCCAGATGAAAACTCCCAACTTTGACTCCTTTAGCTCTTCATATTCGTCACGATGAAGAGCTTTCTTTAAAGCAGCATGCAACTTGGAACAATCCGTGTGATACGAAATAGATTTCATTGCGGGGGGGCTTTCCCCTAATGTATGTAACCTTCGGGGGAGTTTTGGAATATCCATTTTTTTTGTCTGCAAAACAATGAAAGACAACCATCTCAAACACACAACCATCCAGTATAATATTTTAATTATAAGTCTGGTAGAATTTCCAGACGACTTATAATTAAGTCGTCTGGAAAGTCTTCTAGCTGAAGACTTGTAATTAAGTCGTCTGGAAGACTTTCTAGACGACTTAATTATAAGTCTTCCAAGACTTCCAGTAGACATTTTTATAGCATACCTGAAAATTCGGAGAAGCCATAGTCGCCTTCGACACAACGGTTATAAATCTGCCAAAATAGACAGCCAAAAAGAAATGCGGTGAGAACGGTGGTGAGAACGGTGGACTTAAGAGACAACGTTTTAACTTAACTCGCTAGGGTTTACAGACACGCCTCTGACAGAAACGCCGCTAGGGTTTACAGACAATCGCTGCTAGGGTTTACAGACAAACGCCGCTAGGGTTTACAGACAAACGCCGCTAGGGTTTACAGACAAACGGCGCTAGGGTTTACAGACAAACGGCGCTAGGGTTTACAGACAAACGCCGCTAGGGTTTACAGACAAACGCCGCTAGGGTTTATAGACAAACGGCGCTAGGGTTTGAAATAGAGGAAGCGGCAGTGAGAAAGGTGGTGAGAATGACGGTGATAATGGAGGTGAGAAACGGTTGTGAGAATGATAGATTACAGAGAATTGTCGGAAATCGCCTCTTTGAGAAAAATGACGTTACAGTTTCTAAATTTCGCGAAACAGTAAACCAAAAAAAAAGTTATAGATGGCCGGTAAAAAATCCGGTTATGTTTAAAAGCACATTGGTAAAATGGTAAAACTAAAGGTTCGGTCCGGTTTGAACGTGCATCAGACGACTTACTAGTAAGTCGTCTACTGTAAATATTCACCAGACGACTTACTAGTAAGTCGGCCCAGACCCTAAACCCTAAACTAAATTAACTAACTAACCACGTTATAAAATCAAATTATACTTAAATAGTGTTAACTATACACAGAAATAAACACACCTATGTCAATTTTAAATTTTTCAAAAAAACATTTATGCTTTC
Organism: Moricandia arvensis; assembly: GCA_905132765.1. Classification (NCBI taxonomy): domain Eukaryota; kingdom Viridiplantae; phylum Streptophyta; class Magnoliopsida; order Brassicales; family Brassicaceae; genus Moricandia; species Moricandia arvensis. The sequence continues at coordinate 124,614 of CAJHQP010000397.1, read as the reverse complement.
CAAAATCTAACCCTAAGAACACATACAATACTAGAACATATGTTGGGAAAACCTAAATCAAAGAATATCATGACTCACTACTTTCACTCATCTATGTTGAAAACAATTAACTTTTGTTATATCTTAATTTATATCTCTTTAAACATATGTTAATTACATGATTTCAATTTTTTACTTATCAAAATATTTTTTACAAAAATTTTAAATTATTTTTAAGAAATACTATAATAGACGACTTACAAGTAAGTCGTTTAGACGACTTATAATTAAGTTGTCTACACAGAAGACTTGCGGGGGTTAGAAATGGAAACAAAAATCGATTTTTTTGTTTGTTCACAAGGGGCTGGTTGTAATTTCAATAGTCTTTTAGGTTACTTTTGCATTTGATTTAAGTTTGAGTTTACTTTTGCAATTCAAATCAAGTTTTAGGTCAGTTTTGGCAAAAATCCCTAAAGATTTTTAATTAATAAGATTTATGTTGCTGAATTATTTAAAGTATCACTAATCTTCTAAAAATGTATACTAAATTTTTTATTATTCAAATATTTGAAATAAAAATTTCTAATTACTATTCAAAAACTAAAATAGTGTAAATATAATATATATTTTTTGATATAATATAATTATCCGCAAAATTACAAGCAAACACTTAATATGTAGTAAATTAGTAATAAAAATAGATAGATATATTAATAAAAATTCTGCAAAATTACAAGCAAACACTTAATATGTAGTAGATTAGTAATAAAAATAGATAGATATATTAATAAAAATTCCTTAAAACAAAATCTGTAGTTGAATTACATTGCCGTCATAAAACTCGTTTGCTTTACGCGCTTGTAGTTATCAACTACAACTACAACTACACGTGGTCTCAGCCCACCACACTCCATTAATGTCTTTTTGGTCCTTTTCTTTTTGTTAATAACTAGCGGCCACCACACAAGTGTCACATTCACATAGTTAAGTATTGAACATTTTTTGTTGGAGAGAAAACAAGATGCTGGATTTGAGAAAACGAAAAGAGAGATAATTTTTTCACAAAGAACTAAGAATTATTTGAGGGGAAAATACAGGATGAATTGGCTAATTTAGCTTCACAAATCTATAATAATAGGGAAATTTTCAAAAATACCATTTTTCTTATACCATTTTTTATTTTTACTTTCATCAAAGAGATATTTTCAAAAATATCATTTTTTTAAACGACAATTTTTTTAAAATTAATTAGAATTCTAAATTTTAAATTCTTAAACCCTACTCTCACCCTACACCACCCCTTAACTCTAAATCCTAAGTTTTAGATTAATTAACTCAAAGGTTATAAATGTGATTTCTCCTTTTAAAAACAAGGGTAAAAGTGATTAAGGTATTTTTGAAAGTGGTACAAGGAAATTGGTATTTTTGACAATTTCTCATAATAATATTCCCTCCATTTCATTAAGATAAATATTTTGAAAACATATGTTTCACAAAGATATATTTTATGTGTTTCTTATGAAAAAATTGTAAACTTTAAGAAAATTAGAGTGTATTGAGTTATTATTAATTAAAAATTGTTAAAAGTTATAGAAAACAATATATTTTATTATAATGATTTAATATTTTTTTTAATATGTATGAAAACAACAAAAATATTTATGAAACATAGGGAATATGTATTAACGATAAAGTCTAAAACAGAACATAACTGACAAATCCATTTTTAGTGTTTGACACTAAAAGTTGCTCCCTCTGTTTCGTAATAAATGTTATTCTAACATTTTTTCTTCTTATATAAATAGTGTCAATTTAGAATCTCAATGCAAATTATACTTAGTTTTAGCTTAGAATTAATTACAAACTGCATTGATCTTATAAATAATTTTATTTAGAGAAATCGTCAAAAATACCACTTTTCTTATACCACTTTTCACTTTTACCTTAATCACTTTTATCCTTATTTTTTAAAAGGAAAAAAAATACTTATAACACTTGGGTTAATTAATCTAAGACTTAGGGCTTAGAGTTGAGGGGTGGGGGTAGGGTGGGGTATGGTAAGATTTAGGAATGTAAAATTTAAAATTATAATTATTTTTTTAAAAAAATTACCTCTTAAAAATGGTATTTATGAAAATGTCTCTTTAATGAAGGTAAAAATAAAAAGTAGTACAACAAAAGTGGTAAACTTGAAATTCTCCCTTTATTTATCTCAAATATTATTGGTCAAACATATGTAATTAATAACAACTTAAATATATTTCAATCACTTTATTAATCTGTGTGGAAAATGCCAAAGTGACACTTAATAAAAAACAGAAATAATACTCATTAGTTAGGTTTAGAAGAATTTGATGAAAAATAAATAGTTTTCTTTTTTAATACCAAGAGGTTTGGAGTCGAATCCCATAATCCTCAAGATCCGAAACCATATCATTGATTGCCCATGTAAATTCTTGTTGGCCACATTAGCTTGACTGTCTCTCTAGCTCACACATGTGGAGGTTTGTCGAAATAAATGGTATAGAAAGGAAAAAAACACACACATGTATTTATAAGAATGGAAGCAGACAGAGAAAAGAAACATTCAGTTCCTGAAGATATTTGGTAATCTTGCACAAATAAGGTAAACTTCTCTCTCTCTTATAAGTAACTTCTCTTTAAATGTTTTGGCATAAAAATATTGTTTCTTCTCCCTCGTGTAGAACCCTATAAGAGAGGCTAAGAAGACATGAAACAGATCTTGTTTCTTATTAGTATTTTCTTGAGTTTGGCTTTCTCTGGAAGATGCATCGATGTTTACAGCAAGAAAGACTTCCCGAGTGGCTTTGTCTTCGGATCAGCCGTTTCTGCTTTTCAGGTTTTGTTACTAGAACTTAGTTTTTCTTTAACTCGAATTCAGATGGATTTGGATCATCTAAATATGGTTTTGAACTTCCAAAAAAGTGGGAAGGAGCTATTGATGAAGACGGAAGAATGCCTAGCATTTGGGATGCATCTATTCAATCTCGTAATTAAGATCTTCACTGAACACTTAAGGTTAAACACAAAGGTATTTTCTAAGGTTTAATAACGATCAATACTCCTAACAACTGCAGGTCATGGACCTACAGGAGGTATGGCATGTGATGGGTACCATAAATATAAGGTTGGCCTACTGGTCCAAATTTGATAAAATTAAATGGTCCACATGACTTTCATAATAAATGAGGTAGCTATAACTAATAACATATTGAAAACGTGACAACGGTGCAGGAGGATGTAAGGCTGATGTATGACATGGGTTTAGATGCATTCCGACTCTCTATCTCGTGGCCGCGGCTTATACCAAGTGTGTGTTGTGTGTTTCTTTGCCACAAGTCGAGTTTTGGTACCTTGTCTTGACTTGTAAAGGCCTTTGGTTTAATTTTCAGGTGGACGAGGTCCCGTGAATCCGAAGGGGTTACGGTTCTACAAAAACCTCATAGATGAGCTCACAAGATATGGTACTTAATAGATTACTAGAGCTTGACCGTGCAGTGTTTACTAAAACCTAGGTTTATTAATTATTGTTGCCATGATTTTTAGTTAGAGTTTAATTTTGGAAATGCATTAATTAAACAGAAAAAGAAAAAAAATCCTAAAAAGTATGTTAATTAATAACTTCGATAGCATGCCATAAATTGAAAAACTAAAGGGTATTTTATTGGGGAATTTTCAAATATACCATTTTTCTCATATCACTTTTCATTTTTACCTTCATTAAAGAGACATTTTCAAAAATATCTTTTTTAAGGGGCAATTTTTTTTTTAAATTAATTAGAATCCTAAATTTTAAATTCCTAAACTCTACCTCCACTCTACACCACCTCTTAGCTCTAAACCCTAAGTTTTAGATTAATTAACCCAAGAGTTATAAGTGTGTTTTTTCCTCTTAAAAACAATGATAAAAATGATTAAAATATTTTTTGAAAAGTGATAAAAGGAAAGTGGTATTTTTGACAATTTCCCTATTTTCTTTCTGTTCTTCATTATCAATAATATAGATGCTTTCTATCATAACCAATTTGTTTTGACTATGTCCTGTGTCTTGGAAATAACATGAATTGGTTTGTTTGGTATGAATGGGTGAGTACAGGAATTGAACCGCATGTTACGTTGTATCACAATGATCTCCCCCAGGCTCTTGAAGACGAATACGGAGGATGGGTTGACCAAAAAATCATGTAAATCCAAACATTTTCATGCAAATAAATTTTTTACTCGTAATAACTCTATGAGTGAAGTGTGTAATGTTTGTCATCTTATATAGATTTTGTTTTTGTGTGGCAGCAATGACTTCACGGCTTTTGCAGACGTTTGCTTCAAAGAGTTTGGCAGCAAAGTGAAATATTGGTGGACAATTAATGAGCCCAATATGCTAGCTTGGGGAGGTTATGACTTGGGATTTATCCCTCCTACGCATTGTTCTACTCCATTTGGTGTTCGCAATTGTTCTAGAGGAAACTCTTCAACTGAGCCATATATTGCACTTCATAACATGTTGCTTGCACATGCATCTACCGCAAGATTGTATAAGCAAACGTATAAGGTATAAGCTTACACACACACATATCCATAATCTCTTGAATGCAAGGTTTACCTCTATGTTTCTCTTGTGTGATGGTGTAGGATAAGCAGCATGGATCTGTAGGTATAACTTTATTTGGATATTGGGTGGTACCCTTTACTAGCTCTGAAGAGGACAAGATTGCAACTCAAAGAGCCAAAGATTTTTTCTTAGCCTGGTTCGTTGAACACAATTCATCTTTAAAAAGTTATCTTCTATAAATCTGCTCTGACCTAAAGGGCAAGAACATTTTCATCTCTGAATCCTAGGGTTTTGCACCCGCTGGTGTATGGGGACTATCCTGAAGTGATGAAGAGAACCGTGGGGGAGAGGTTACCAAGATTTACGAAAGAAGAATTAGAGCTCGTTAGAGGCTCATCCGATTTCTTGGGACTCATTCACTACATAACAATGTCCACAACACACTTATCTAATAGTATCCACACAGGAGATTTTAATTCAGACATGAATGCTTTACTACTACGTACGTATGCTTTTCTTTCATGGGATGTGTGTGTGTGTTTTTTTTAATCGACCATAGCTGATTCTTTATTTCATTTTCTTGGACAGCCTTTGGAAACTCTTCAATGCTCAAGGTGTGTTCCCAAAGACTGCCAATTTCAGAAGCATGTTTTCGTAAACCCTAAGACCATGATTAACCCGGGGTTGAATATAAGAAACTCTTTCTTAATTTTTAACTAAAAAAACTAAGAACCGGTTCTTAAATATTTTATTTTAAAACTGGTTCTTAGTTTTTTTAGTTAAAAGTTAAGAAACAATTTCTTATATTCCGGGAAAAACCCCCACCCTAAGAACTCCGGGTTAATCATGCTCTAACACTCTTTCATTGATTATCATATATGCCACAGTTTGATGTGCTTCCATGGGGTCTTGAAGGAGTGTTGGAATACATAAAGCAGAACTATGACAACCTTCCGGTGTACATTCTTGAAAATGGTATTTGTCTCTCTCACTTGTTCTTCACTTAGTTTCAAAACATTACAAAAATATTGATGAGAGTGTCTAAGCAAAAATATACACAATTAGGTCAACCAACTAACCAACATTCATCGCTTAACGACGTGGGAAGAGTTGAATACCTTCATGCTTATATTGCTGCCGTGCTAAATTCAGTGAGGTGTGTACTATATAAATATATAATACTCTCTTTGACAAGATTTGTCTCTTAAATCGTTAATACTAAAACGTCATATGATTTATAATGTAGGAATGGGTCAGATATAAGAGGCTATTTCCAGTGGTCGTTCATGGATTTGTTGGAGTTTATCAATGCCAATTACACATATGGATTATACTATGTGAATTTCAGTGATCCAGAACGTGAAAGATCTCCAAAAACCTCTGCTCTTTGGTATACTTCTCTTCTCGAAGGAAAAAACGTTAGTTCACAAAAGCTGAAGGAGCTCAAAGGGTCTACTTCTCCTGGGGCTTCTTATCAGTAAAACAGAAAATAGACTCTGTTTGGTTTACTTATTCGACCAGAGGAGGACGTACGTAGATAATGAATAAAGGCATGTACTTACATAGTATGGGCTTCGCAAAATGTATGGACTTTTGGATTCATAATGGCTATGTATTTGTTGTAGCTGCGCATGTCACGGCATTGTTTGTTATTCATGAACTATTGTAAAAGGAAAATAAACAGTTTGTATTATTATTGATATTTTTCACTTGCAGGAATGTTTAGTTTTCTCTAGTACATGTAAATCTTACTGTTGATCTCAGTCATAGATTGTTTTACTACAACTGGGAAGACTCTCCACCGACATCCAAATTAATGACCGGAACTTGCAAGTTGCAACCACTTTTTCATGATTTTGTAATTTTTATCTCAGCGTGTTATATAAGAATCTCAATAAAAAGAAAAAACCGTCATTTTTATTGTAAAACTTAGAAAAAAGAATTGGAAAATTCGTATATTACTTTGTATTGTGTTTTTCTTAAAATGCAAGGAGTTCTTTTTATATAAAGTTACAATAGACGGTTATATAGGTAAATGAAAAGAATACAAATTTTATTGCAATTAGGAAAAGGAAAATATCCAAAACTAATACGGAAAAAGTTTAATAAACCTCTATGCAGTAGGTTTATAGTAGGTCCGGTTATGGACCATCCACAATCTGGTTCATAACACTCCCCCTAAGATGCCATAACCGTAGAGCTTGCAGTATGAGTGTTCACTCACCCACACACACCGCCCATGGGATGCTTTATCGACCTCTAGGCTACAATTCAACATGTCGATTAATTTGGACGCGTCATCCATCACACAATCTACTCGTCTATGGCTGGCATACAGAAGTATATCTCTATATTCGGTAAACAAATATATTCAAGTGTGCAGATGAATTATAACTCGAGACGTTGGATGTTTTGGACAAGAAAAAACAATTAATGATGGAGAAAGATGTGGATTATCCTTATGATCTTTAAGAACTTGTTTACAAGTGTTGTGCTGGTACTTGATTCTTAACACAAAGTAAAAGAAGCAACATGGTTCACAACATTGTACAAGGTTTTGTAATGCTGACCCCCTACAAATAAATCTTTAGTATATAATTCTTACACTAACCAAACTTAGTTGAGTAGCTTTAGCATTAAAAATTTGTCTGATGTTTAAGAACTTGTCTTCAAGTGTTGTTTTGGAACTTGATTCTTAAGAAAAAGTAAAAAAAAACATGGTTCAAAAACATTTGAACAACCAAACATAGATCAAATGGGTTAAGTAGATCATATATAAGCTAAGTTGGGGTAAATTCAATTGTTTTCTTTGATGGTCTTTCTAGTGACATATATGGGGACTTATGCACCGACGGTAGCTTACACTTTTGTTTCTTCTCTTGCACTATAAAAATTTTTATTCTTGGAATTTCAGGAGCATAGGTTTAAGTCCATACAGAAGAGATGAGGTTTGATTTGGATCCGAAACAACATTACCAAATTGTATTGTATGTAATGGGAATTCTAAAAGCAAATCTTGCTTATCTATTTCCATAATTTGTTTCAGGTGCTAATTTTACAAATTTGAGTTATTACTTTTTAATAGTAGCAACATATTGTTTTACTGGTAATGTAAAAAAATGATCTACTCCATTAAGCAAAGTTAGTTTGGAGATTTTTTTGGTTTAGTAATTTTACCCCAAACAAACTTATCTGAGAGGTTTTAACATTAGAAATCCTACTTAAAATAGCTTCCAAAGTGAGGTGTGTGATATCTATCTTGTATATGATCTTGCAGCGATGACTTTCACTGCTTTTGCAGACATTTGCTTCAAAGAGTTGGAGAAGGCAATGAAATTCTAGTCAACAATTGGTGACAATATGCTAGAATTTAGAAGTTATGGCTTGTGATTTATGCCATTGCCTCCTATTCCGCAGCCCAACTGATACATAGGAGACTCTTCAACTGAGCCATATACTGCACTCCATAACATGTTTCTTACACATGCAGTTTGTGTAAGCAAAAGTATAAGATAAGCTCACACACACCTCTCCATTATCTCTTGAATGCCTGATTTACCTTTCTCTTTCTCGCTCTCTCGTATGATGGTGTAGGATGAACAGAATGGATCTGTAAGCAGAACCTGTAATCCTCACTGGATGGTTCCTTTAACTAACTCTCAAGAGGAAGAGATGGCCTGTCAGAGATGCAAAGATATCTTAGTAGGTTAGTTTGTTGAATGCTATCGCCCTGAAAAAGTTTTTTTTTTCTTTGAAATTCTTCTTAGACTGCTCTGATGGAAACATTTTCATCTCTAAATTCAAAGTGTTCTGCACTCGCTGGTGTTCGGAGAATGTCCAGAGGTGGTGAACATAGAGCAGAACTACTATGGCACTCCACCGGTCTAGATATTTGAAAATGGTCTTTGTTTCTCTCTTGCTCTTTACTAGTTACCAAACATTATGGACCCTGAGAAAACACAATTACATCAACACTAGCAACGGAAAATAACACATTCAGAAATGGATGTACATGTTTATACATCTCTCATCTCAGAACTCAACTCCGTCAACACTTGCAACATGTGATAATGCTCATGGTGGCTCAGATCCTCCATGAGAAATGTTCTAAGCTGTCCATTCACCTCAATCACACTGTAGCCTGGTACTTTCTCCATGGTCCTACTTCTCATTAATTTTCTCACTTTGGCCACTTCCTTCCACTTTTTCCCAGTAGCAAAGAAGTTACAAACCAACGTTTGGATTCCAGTGTTATCCGGATTCAACTCTAGAATCCTTTTAGCAGCTATGTCACCAACTGATAGGTTCCTGTGATTGATGCATCCTGAAAGAAGAGCAACCCAAATGGGCAAAGCATTATCAAGTTCCTCAGAGTTTATCATGTCAAGAGCTTCTTCCACTCTCCCTGAACGTGCAAGAAGATCAATCAAACAAACGTAGTGCTTTTCGCTCGGTTGGATATTGTACCTGTTTCTCATGGCGCTGAACCAATATTGCCCTTGTTCTACTAGACCTAAGTGGCTAAAAGCAGAGAGAAGAGAGGCAAACGTGGCATGGTCGGGTTCTATGTCTGATTCTGTCATTTTCACGAACATGGATACAACTTCTTGACCATCTCCATGGATTCCATAACAAGATATCATTGAGTTCCAACAAACCAAGTCTTTCCTTCTTGTCTGATCAAATATTTCTCTGGAACTTGCAAGAACGCCGCATTTTGAGTACATGTCCATCAAAGCAGTTGCGGATACTCGATCAATAAAGTGCCTTTTCAAGATGTAACAATGTACTGATCTACCAGTCTTTAACGACCCGACTTGCGAACAAGCCAAGAGTACTCCCACAAGAGCCACAAGATCCGGTTGAAACCCAAGGCTCTGCATCTCCACTACTGCTTCAAAGGCTTCACTAGCTAACCCATTTTGAGAAAATCCAGAGATCAACGACCCCCACGAAACCGCGGTTTTAAACATCATCCTACTAAACAACCTGGAAGCAACCTCTAGATACCCAACCTTTACATACATATCAACCAATGTGGTTTCAACTACAACATTCATAGGAAGACCTGTCCTGATCAAATAACCATGTACAGAACAACCCATTTTCTGATCTCCAAGATCAGCACAAGCTTGTAAGAGACCAAGCATCACAACCCCATCTCTGCCAAACCCTTCCCTTTGCATTCCTCTATAAAACTCAACAGCCTTCAACGACTTACCAGCTTGTGCAAACCCTGTCACCATTGTTGTCCAACAAATAACATCCTTTTTATTCATCCTTCGAAACAGAGCTTCAGCTTCCTCAATCTTCCCACACTTCATGTACAGATTCAACACAGATGAACATACAAAGACATCATTTTCATACCCACATTCCACAGCTTTACACCACACTGTCTCTCCTTTCTCCAAAGACATTGTATTTAAGCACGCCTTGATCGTGACAGTGAACGTCGAGCTATCTGGTCGAACACCTTCATCTATCATCTGATCGTAAAGACCCAGAACCTCGTTTGGTTTGTGTCCACGGGAATACGCCACAACCATGGAGTTGTAAACAGATACACTTCTCTGAGGCAATTGGTCGAACACCTTACGGGCATGTGAGATCTCTCCGATTCGTACACAGGCAGCGATGAGGTCGCGAGGGATGAAACTTCCATGGAGTAAGTCACCGGTAATGATTGCGAGAGCGTGGACTTGAGTGATGTGACGCTTGTGTTTAGTAGCTGATAGCAGGAATTTGAGGCGTCTCGGACACAGAAGAGTCCGATGTAACATGCAGACAAGTTTTGTTGTTTTGTTTTCGTCTAAAAACCAAAACCGGACAGAATCTTTAGACCAAGTCGAACCAAAACTGACACCAAATCTCGAGTTCGTGTTGCCTATAAATAGTATTTGTGATCATTATTCAAGTTTACCAAGATACTTTTACAAATATTTTCTTTATTAAAGATACAAAACACTTTTATATATATTTTTATAAATATATAAATATAAATAATTATTTAAATAAAAATAAATAAAAAATAGAATTTTTTTTTGAAGAATTTCATATTTACTACATTATTGATATTATTATTTATTTTTACTTTCACCAATGAGACATTTTCACAAATATCCTTTTTAAGAAGTAAAAAAATCTTAAATTAATTAAAATCTTAAATTTCACATTTCAGAACCCTATCACACCTATCAACTATAAACCATAAGTCTTAGATTAATTAAATCTAGAGTTATAACTGTTTTTTTTTTTTGAAAAATTATCAGAAATTCTACTTTTCTTATACCACTTTTCATGTTTACCTTAATCACATTTACTCTTATTTTTCAAGAAGAAAAAACACACTTATAACATTTGAGTTAATTAATCTAAGACTTAGGGTTTAGAGTTGAGGAGTGGGAAAAGTTAGGGTAGGGTTTAGAAATGTAAAATTTAGGATTCTAGTTAATTTTTTTAAAAATTACCTCTTAAAGAAATGATATTTATGAAAATGTCTCTTTAGTAAAGGTAAAAAAGAAAAGTAGTACCAATAATGTGATAAACATGAAAATTCTCTTTTTCCTTTAAAAACGAGTGTAAAAATGATTAAGGTAAACATGAAAGGGAAATTGTCAAAATACCACTTTCATAGTACCACTTTTCATGTTTACCTTAATTATTTTTACCCTTATTTTTTAGAGGAAAAAATATATTATAACTCTTGGGTTAATTAATCTAAGACTTAAGGTTTAGAGTTTAGAGTTGAGGGTGGGGGTGGGATAGGGTTTCAAAATGTAAAATTTAGAATTCTAATTAATTTAAAAATTGCCTCTTAAAAAATTGATATTTATGAAAATGTATTTTTAATGAAGGTAAAAATGAAAAGTGGTACCAATAATGTGGTAAACATAAAAATTTCTCAACATGAAAAGTGGTAATATGATTGTGGTATTTTTGACAAATTTTTTTGGGAAATTTTCAAGTTCACCACATTATTACTACTTTTATTCATCTTTACATTCACTAAAAAGATATTTTTATAAACACATTTTTTTAAAGAGGCAAAAAATTCTTCGATTAACTAGAATATTAAATTTAACATTCTAAAACCTTATCCTATCCATCAACTCTAAACTCTAAGTCTTAAACTAACTAATCCTAGAGTTATAATTATTTTTCCTCTTAAAAAATAAGAGTAAAAAGAAAATTTTCAAAAATACCATTTTTCTTGTACCATTTTTCACTTTTACCTTAATCATTTTTATCATTATTTTTGAAGAGGAAAAACACATTTATAACCCTTGAGTTAATTAATCTAAGACTTAGGATTTAGAGTTGAGGGGTGGGGTAAGGTGGGGTAGAGTTTAGGAATGTAAAATTTTGGATTCTAATTAATTTTAAAAAACTTTTGCCTCTTAAAAATGGTATTTATGAAAATGTCTCTTTAATGAAGATAAAAATGAAAAGTGGTACAACAAAAGTGGTAAACTTGAAATTCTCCCATAGTAAAATTGATTATGGTAAACATGAAAAATGATAATAGAAATGTGGTATTTTTGACAATTTTTTTTTTTGGGAAATTGTCAAAAATATCATTATCATTGTACCACTTTTCATGTTTATCTTAATCACTTGAGAAATTGTCAAAAATATCATTATCATTGTACCACTTTTCATGTTTATCTTAATCACTTGAGAAATTGTCAAAAATACCACTTTTCTTGTACCACTTTTCAAAAATACGTTAATCACTTTTACCCTTGTTTTTAAAGAGGAAAAAACACACTTATAATCCTTGGGTTAATTAATCTAAGACTTAAGGTTTAGAGTTAAAGGGTGGTGTAGGGTGAAGGTAGAGTTTAGAAACGTAAAATTTAAAATTCTAACTAATTTTTAAAAAAATTGACTCTTAAAAATGTGGTATCTTTGAAAATGTCCCTTTAATGATGGTAAATGAAAAGTGGTATAACAAAAGTGGTAAACTTCAAATTTTCCCTAATCATTTTACCCTTATTTTTTAAGAGGAAAAATCACACATATAATCTTTGGGTTAATTAATCTAAGACTTAGGGTTTAGAGTTGAGGGGTGGGGTAGGGTTTAGGAATGTAAAATTTAAGATTCTAATTATTAATTTTTTTAAATTGCTTCTTAAAATATGGTATTTATGAAATGGTCTCTTTAATGAAGGTAAAAATGAAAAGTGGTACCAATAATATTGTAAACATGAAAATTCCATTTTTTGCAATTTTCGAGGTATTTTTTTAATTCAAATTTTTAATAATTTTGTTTTTGATTTTCCTTTTTTATATTTTTAATTCAAAAGTTAATTTTGAAATTCTTTTTAAAATTTTTATTCAAAATTTTAAGTAATTATTTATAAAATCCTAAATCTCACCCTTCAAATTTATTTTTCAAATTTAAACCTAGATGTATAAATATCTATTTATCTGTCTAAGGTTAAGAATAAATATGGTAAACATAAAAGCTATACTAATAAAGTGGTAGTATAGGCAATTTTTTATAGTACTTCCATTCATAAATTACTTATTTCGTTATGATATTTAAAGAACAAATAAAAACATATTATTCGAATAATTAATCAAAATTAGATTTTAATTTAAATTTTAATTTTAATGTAAATTAAATTTTTAATTTAAATTAAATTTTTAATTTAAATTAAATTTTATTAATATTTTTAATTAATTAAATTTTTAATTCTAAACTCCTTAATTTTTAGATACTAAAAGGGGAACATTCTCTTCCTTTTAGTACAAAGAACATGGAGATGCACGATAGTATTACATCGATGAAGACTAGAAAAAGACGATATATTTTCAGTACAAGGAATCATAGAAGCTCAGGTAATTATATTATATAAGAAATGAATATTCTACGGACATAATGAACTGTTGATTTGAGATAAGGAGTGCTCGAATTTTTTTCATATTTTAGATGGTGTTCACAGCAAATATTTTCCAATTAGTGAAAAAGGTGCTTACAGTGATAGAATGGACCATTATTTCTTCCCAAATTGATGAATTTCAACAATATAAGAAGTTATTCCTCAATTTTACAATTTAAGATATACCAAGAACAAAAATAACATGGCGAACGATTTCCTTCTGCTATATTGTATGTTGATTCAGTTTCATGGATCTACTATATTAAAACAAAGTCCTATTTTTTATCTACTTAACAATGTTATCATTTAAATTTGGAGTTATTCATCTTTCACTATAAATAAATTTAACATACCTTATAAATTGGTTATACAATATATCTTTTTTTACAGATTTTGTCACTCCTATATTTATGGTAAACTAAGTTAATCAACTTTTAACTGAAAATATAACAAATTTATATCTCAGCATTTAAAACTCTGAATCACACATAACCAATATTAATTATTTACAATACCAACAAAATATTAAATATTTATTAGTTTAGACGTTCAATAAGTTTATAGTAGCACATTTTCATAATGTTTATAAACCACATTGGTTTACACTATAGTATAATGGTTATAAACCATGCAAATATAGTTGATTTTGGTGAATTAGCTCTGCTTTACACATTATAAATCTCAATAGTATTGATATGAATTAGCTTTAGTTTAGACGTTCTAAACATTATCAATAGTATTAATATATATAATATTTGTCAATTTGCGAATATACTAGATAAATATTTCCTTTACACTATTTTATAGTTTAGATAATATCTCATCATCGATTATTAACTATTTGATGTCTATTTGTTTATGTGGTTCATCAAGAAAACATACATTATAAAACAACATATAAAAAACTAAAACCAAGTTACAACATTTTGCTTAGTCTAACAAATTAAACCCACCAATACTATCAATATATTATAACTATACGGTTACAAAAATTTGATATTTGATTTCTTTTTTAACAAACTATCTTAAAAATATAAACAAACGATAGTGAACAAACATATTAAAAAATCTGAACAAATATAATATTGTTTCTTTTTTCTTATATTTAAAAAAATCAATATCTAAACAAACAATTTCAAAACAGATTACTAGATATCTTCAACAAATTTTTTAATCTGATTCCAAAAAAACAATATAGATTTTGGATTACTGAACCAATTTTTTGGTCAACATCCTTGATGAAATTTATATATTTTTCTTATCCAAAAAGATGCACATTAAATATTGAATTAAAATCGATATTTTGTCTATGTTGTTTTTACGAAATATTAAAATAATATCTCTAAACTCTGCAATCAAGTCATAAAAATAAATCATGATTTAATGCCATATTCGGTTCGTTACTTTAAAACAGTAGAAATAAACATTTATTCTGATAATTTATTTTATAACAATAAATTTATTTCTTCATATAATTATAAAGCTACACATCTGAATCAAAAAATTCAAATAAAATTTCATGAATGCACGACAACTTTAAAATGTGTTATCTTATTTTAGTCTAAGTCATCAATAAATCACAACCGATTCAAACAGATAAAAGGCACAAACTAATTGTATGTTTTTAATATGCTTGTCAAAAACATAGAGAACTTCTCTTAGAATATATAATCCTACATTTAAAAAATATACTCCTCATATTTCAATAAACTGTATATTTTGGAATTTTAACACATATTAGTAAAATATATAATAAATGCATCATTTTTTATTCATTTTTCATAATTCTAAACCAGTAAGAATTCAATAAGTGCAATTAAGTTTTCTGAAAATTAATCTACTATTTGATAAAATACGCAATGAAAAAAAAATATACTTTTGAAACATTTTTTCTATAACATGTAACTTTAAGAAACAAAGAGTCTTTTTTCAGTAGGATTTTTTTAAAGCAAGCAAATCACGTGCTTTTCTTTTAAAAGTAAACTATAAAGCTTCTATATCAAATTGTGTTTTGAATCAAACAAACATAATGTATCATTCCGAGTTGTGATATATGAAAAAGATTTAAGAAAATTGATTTGGCTACCTATGTCACCAAAGTTGACTTACTTTCCGTCACACCTCCGTTTAGAACTCCAAGGTTAAGCGTGCTTATGCTGGAGTAGTGAAAAGATGGGTGACCTATTGAGAAGTGATTCACGATACCGTGTGAGTGAGGCCAAAGCACGGAGAAATGTCATGTAGTGATTGCAGGGTCAATAAACAATGATTTCGAGTATTGCCGTCGGACGGGATGGGGCCCACGGACCGAGAGAACGGACGTGGATGGCCCATTAGCCGTGGGCGGTCGGGCGTTACACATAAACTCTATGTTTGACACTCAAAATTCAAACAAAAATATAAATTCATAAATAACCGAACAGTTATTATATTTTTTGAACCGAGAACAAAAAATTACACCCAGGCTAGAACTAAACCAAAATCCAAAAAAAATATAATTTGGAAATGAAGTAAACCGAAAATCAAATGTTCAGATTCATAAACATATTAGTGAACAAATAAACATGTTAATAAATCCATATTTTTACAAAAGGTAATCACGCGCTTTAGCGTGGGTCATAATCTAGTTTGATTCTTTAAATCGGTGTCTTCTTAATTCAAATTAGTTACTATTGGATAAAACTTCATTAATTAGATTTGTTACAGATAAAATCTCTTAAACTAGTATTTAATATGACTTTTTCAAACTGATTTTCTTTAATAGAATTGTCTACCTTATCAATAAAACTAATTGTTGATATCAGTAAATCTTTCGTTTAGGGTTTTTCTCCCTAATCAAACTTAGTTAAGCGGATTTTAGCACTAAATCCAAAAATACAAAAGTATGTTAAAAATTAATAAATTAAATGTAAAAAATTAGTACTTCAAAAAATTCTATAAATGGATGAGTTAGATTTGTTTTTAAATCCACATTATTTACAATACAGTTTGATTTTGTTTTCTAAATTTCATGTTTTTGGACCTGAACCGAACATGATCTCATATGTATAAATATCTAACTGAGGCTTAAAATTATACTCCTAAAAATCCAAGATAAATGAATTCTTAAAATAAAATGCCATAGTTCAAGATAGAAAAAACAAAAATCTAAGATACTACTGATGCATAAACCACCCAAGATGCCACTAGAAATACAATCAAAGAAAAAACTAAACTCAACCCTATTTAGTTTATCTATGATCTACTCAAACATTCTTAATTTCTTTTTTGGTTATTCAAATGTTGTGAACCATATTACCTCTTTTAATTTGACTAAGTAATCAAGATATATAACAACACTTGAAAACAAGTTTTTAAACATCATAAGGATAACTTTCGGAGGGCGACAACGCAGAGTCTCCAGAAGGTTTCGACGGCACAAGGAAAAGAAGGATCATCGCAGGCTTCCTTTGGAGGGCGATGGCGCAGGGTTCCCGATCTCAGTCTTCTCGTCGGAAGGGTGTGATCGCATCGGGGGCTTGGTCGTTCACGTCGTCTCTTTCCGGTGAAGACTTACTGCTCAAGAGGTTTCTGGTTTCTTATGAATCAGTGGAGGTGCTAAATGGTGGAGTCTAGCTTTGTGGTGTTGCGGATCGTAATCGTGTGGGGAAAGGAGGTTCGAGTGGGGTCTTTGTGATCGAGCAGAAGTGAAGGTCGTGACGACGCGGTGACTGTGCTGCAGGGAGGTCCGTTCGGGTCTGAGTTCGTGAAAGTGAGGTCACATGATCTGTGATCGAGTGGAGTCGTGTCTGTGATCGGGACGCATGGGAGTGAAAGGTGATCATGGGGACGGAGCCGAGGTTGTTAATGTGAGTAGGTTTGTATACGGTTGCTGTAAACATATTGAGATTTGTTGGCCAAGGAGGGGGAACGGGAAGGAGTGGATGTTGGAGATGGATTTCATCCCTCCAACACGGCCCATCGAACAAAGGATTAGCCCTCTGAGAGGGATCACCCGACAAGCTGATGACGACGAGCGGCCGCCTCACCGAGGAAGTCTTTCGAATGAGCGCGATCGGCGCGCATAGGCCGATCAAGGAAATTCCAGTATGGGCCGGGTCGATTGGTTGTTCGGCCCATACAGACAATTTGGCCCACGTGCGTCCTGCAGTCGAACTAGGGCAAATTAAGGGATCAAGCCGCCTATAAAAAGAAAGAGAAACTTTGGAGAAAGGAGAGATTTTTTCTGTACAAGAATATTTACCATTTAAGCTAATATAACGTCTTTAAGCAAAACCCACCAATTCGATTTGATAAGAACGAACATCTTCCCGACTTAGCTCAGACTAAACAAGTGAAAGGTTTCACGGCTGAGAAGTAGGGAAGGGAGGGTTTTGTGGTTTGGTCACGTGAACTTTACACGTCAATGCACTATTCAACAATGGATAGGACCCATTCTGCTCATATGGCATATACGAAAGGCAAAAGGATTGCTATTGATGATGATGAGCCGATTCAACTCACTGATCAAGATGATTCACACATTATCCAAGATTATCGTCGATCACTGATAGGAAATATTCTTAATCCTAAGAAACAAACGATGGAGAAGCTTATAAATACCATGATTGCTCAATGGAAAATGCAAGAAAAGGTCACGGCAAATGACCTTGGAAGTGGAAAGTTTTTATTTAACTTCGCTACTGAAGAGGATTTGCAATTGGTCTTAAGACAAGGTCCTTTTCACTATAATTTCTGCATGTTTGTGCTTGTTTGTTGGGAACCTGTAGTGCATGACGATTATCCTTGGATTATCCCATTCTATGTGGAGATAACAGGAATTCCGCTACACCTTTGGACGATTAAAAACTTGAAGAACATAGGAGGCCGACCGTGATGTATTGATACTGTAGATTTGTCTGCGGGACGCATGCTCAATAGATGTGGACTCAAGGAAGCCACTGAAGTTTCATAGGAAGATAGTTTCTCCAGAGGGAGATGAAGTCTCTATTCAAATTAAATATGAGAAATTATTCAAACATTGCAGTACCCGTGGGATGATGACTCATGAAGTATCTTACTGTCCGATGAAAGAGTCTGAGGTGATTCCCCAAGGAAGCAAGTCAGGGGTTTTCTCTAGGATGCAACTACCCAATACTGACCTGTTTCGATGATCGTTGTCGCGTGAACAGATTATTATAAAGGAACAAGGAGTTCTCAGTAAGTTTAGTGGTAGAGACGAGCCACAGAAGTTAGTGAAAATGGCAACTAGAGAGCGCACTTTAGTCTCAAAAACATCTCGCTCCAGCCATCGCTACGAGCCATACACAAGGAGACAGCAACATGAGAAGAGAGATCGAGAGGTGAGAGGGAGGCACATGGATTCTATGACTGGTCCTTATGAGTCTTATGCTCAAGGAAAATATCTGGGGAACAATATCACAAAGGAGCAGTCCCCTCGCGAGAAACATGAGGAAAGGATGGAGGGTTTAATGGGAAGGAAGAGGCTAGCTAGCCAGATAGTCACTACATCACATTTGCAGATCCATAGAGATGCACAAGTTACACAAAGAGACAAAGGTGCGGCTCGCTCTTTGACTTTCTATCCTATGGAGAAAGCTCTACCTGATGATGCTCAAGTGATTGGGGCCCTGAAGGATGTGGAGTTAAATGAATCGAACAGTAGGATTGAGAACATGAATGATGAGCTAGTGGAATATGAGGATATGGATGAGGACTTACTTGGGGATGAACTAATGGAGTTGGAAAGTGGAAAAAAGAGTGAAGAAGGAGGAAAAAAGGTTCCAAGAGAGGTTTGGGTCGAGGAGCAGAGTTCATGCAGAACATCTACATCCAAGCCACAGAGGAAGAATGAAATCTCTCAGCGTAAGCAGCAAGAGAAGAACGAGCTCTCTCATCGGGGAATATCAAGACGACGAACTGAATCATCCAGGGAAAGGGAAAACTTTGGCTCTCATCATCTTCGTGCAGCTAAAGGTTCTAGAGGGAGTCAATTTAGGCACAATGGTCTGGAGGGGCCCAAGAACACCTCCCCACCAGCTTCCATGAAGACACTCAGTTGGAACTATCGAGGGATTGGGAACGACCTCACAGTTCTACGCCTTAAAGAGATGTGTCAGAAGCATCACCCAAGACTTGTGTTCCTTTCTGAAACGAAGAATAAACGGCCATTGTTGCATGACATTCATGTCGACTTAGGTTTTGATCATTTGTTTACCGTTGAACACTAGGTCTCAGCGGAGGTTTAGCTTTATTTTCTATGGATGAATTTCAAATAAATGTGTTGTTTTCGAATAATAGAATGATTGACGTTGAAGAAATAATTGATGGAATAAAAATTTTCATGACGTTTGTTTTCGGTGATCTTGTATTAAGACATAGAGAACAAGTGTGGGAACGTCTTACGCGTTTTTCCACTACAAGAGTTGGTCCTTGGTTTATGATATGTGATTTTAACAAAATAATCGATCATAATGAAAAGGAGGAAGGAGATGCTCAAATAGCTCTTTTCTACCATTTAGACAAATGCTGAAGGATTGAGGAATGCTGAAATTCCCATTTACTGGGAACATGTTTTCATGGGTTGGAAAAAGAGGAAGCTCAGGAACCGTCAAATGTCGTCTTGATAGAGCTGTCGGGAATGAGGAATGACAAGAAAAAATCCCACATACAGTAGCACAATATATGATATTATGAGGTTCAGACCATCGTCTTGTCTTAGCGGAGATCCTCACCAAACCAATGAGAACAAGGAAGAAGTTTAAATTCGATAAATGTTGTATTGACAATGAATAATTAAGGGAGATTATTCTAGATGGATGGAACTCTTCTGAACTTCCAGAAGAGGCAGACATCTTGGATCATATTTCTTGTTGTCGTAGAGCTTTGAGCAAATGGAGGAGGGAGAAAAACTTGAATTCTGAGAAGCAAGTAGAGGAACTCAAAGAGAGGGTTGAAGGGCTATATTCGGACAAAAATGCTACAACGGAGGAGATTTCGGTAGCTTTAAAGAAATTATCGAATGCTCTTAAGGTAGAAGAAATATTCTGGAAACAAAAAAGTCGAGCTCTTTGGCTACGACTAGGAAACTATAATACCAAATTTTCCATGTTGTGACGAAACAAAAGAGAGGAAGAAACCGTATTACGAAGCTATCAGATGAAAATGGCAATATGGTTGAAGATGAGGAGGGTCTGGTAGCCATTGCAACCAGCTATTTTAGAAATTTGTTTGAGTCCACAAACCCACATGAGATAGATGCGGCTTTGACAAGTGTATCAGAAACTATCACAGGTCCAATAAATGAAGAGTTAACATCTCTGATATCTGAATGGGAGGTGAAATTAGCTTTTTTTGCTATGCATCCAGAAAAAACACCGGGACCGGATAGAATGATTGCTTTATTCTATTAGAAGTTTGGGATATTGTTAAAGAGGATTTAACTCGTATGGTTAATCAATTCCATTTGATGGCATTATGGCTCATGGGATCATTGATACAAACATATGCCTCATTCCAAAAACGGAAAAACCAACAGACATGTCCAAGTTCGGGCCTATTAGCATGTGCAATGTTAGCTATAAAGTAATATCTAAGGTCTTATGCCATAGACTCAAGAAGGTTTTTTCGAGTAAGATATCTGAAACTCAATCAGCCTTTGTAGCAGGAAGACAAATTACAAATAACATCATGATTACTCAAAAGATGTTTCACACACTAAGGTCTAAGCCGAGTGAGAGAGATAAGAGAATGGCAATAAAGACATATATGAGCAAAGCCTATGATAAGATGGAGTGGAAATTCATCGAGGCGGTAATGAGGAAAATGGGCTTCTCAAGTACTTGGATCGAATGGATTATGCGGTGTGTTACCACAGTTAAGTACAAGGTTTTGATGAATGGACAACCAAGAGGAAATATAGTACCAGAAAGAGGTCTACATCAAGGAGATCCTTTGTCTCCATTCATTTTTATTCTATGCACGAAAGCGCTCGATAGCCTTCTAAATCATGCAGAGGATATGTGTAAGATAACAAGAATGCGTGTTGCACGCGCAAGACCTGCTGTCTCTCATCTTATGTTTTCTGATGATAACTTTTTCTTCTGTAAGGCGGAGCCCCGTGAATGAGAAGAAGTAATAAAAGTAGTACATATATATGGACAAGCATCTGGACAATGCATAAATTTTGAAAAATTGTCTTTGCTCTTTGGCAAGCGAATTCCGGAAACATCAAGACAGCAAATCAAAGAATCTCTTCGGATTCAGAATGAAGGAATGGGTTCCTACCTAGTTATCCCAAAAGATATAAGTGGGTCCAAGTACAAGTTATTTGCCTATCTAAAGGATAAGTTGACAGATAGAGTGAATGGATGGACACGAAGATGGTTATCTGAAGGAGGGAAGAAAATATTAATAAAGTCCATACTGCTAGCTCTTCCAACGTATGTATGTTTAGTTTTCTCCTGCCACTCGAAACTTGCGAGAATTTGGCTAGGGCCATTGCACAATTTTGGTGGAGCTCTAATCCGCCAAAACAAGGAATTCATTGGACAAAATGGGAGAAGATGTGCCTACCTAGAGAGGAGGGTGGAATTGGATTTCGTATGATTTATGAATTCAATTTGGCCCTTGTAGCAAAACAACTCTGGAGGTTGGTTCAGAATCCTGATTCTTTGGTTGCTAGAGTCTTAAGGGGGAGATATTATAAAATGAGTATGCCCCTGCATGTTGGAACAGCTATGAACCCGTCATATGTGTGGAATAGCATTTCTACTGCAAGAGAGTTATTGCTTTTAGGTATCAGAAACAAGGTTCATTCGGGATATGAAGTGAAGGTTTGGGAGGATCCATGGATCCCTACGGTGCCAGCAAGTCCAGCTAGACCAGCAGCACCGGTGATGCATTCGTTGATGACAATCAGTAACTTAATAAATGAAAATCTTAAGGAATGGGACAGTGGACGCCTGACGAATTATATATGCCCAGAGGATATTCCGCTCATTCGGAGTTTGGCCATAAGCCCAACTCATAGGAGGGATGCTTTTTGTTGGACCTATACAAAAAAATGAACAATATACGGTTAAATGTGGGTACTGGATGGCACGTAATATCTTGAAATCCAGAGTGGACATAGAGATAAAGGAGCCGAGTATCACAAAACTGCAAGCCTTCGCTTGGACAATAAAAGCCCCTCAAAAAATGTGCCATCTTATTTGGCAATTAATATCAGGACAGGTGGCAGTGACACAAAATCTGAACTACCAACACATGTGATGCGATAACTATTGTCCAAGATGTGGAGAAGCAGATGAATCTGTGACTCATGCGATTTTTGAATGCCCACCAGCATTACAAGTATGATCTTTATCAAGGATACCGTCTAGTCCAACCATCTTTCCGATGTCGAGCATCTACACAAATATAGACTATCTGTTTTAGAGGAGGGATAGATTGGAGGACTCGTCCTTGGACAGAGATCCTTACCCATGGCTAATATAGTATATTTGGAAAGCTCGAAATTATAAACTCTTTTGAGGAATTGATAGAGATCCCTTGGAACTAGTTCGATATGCCAAAAGCGAATGTCAAGCTTGGTTTAATGAATGAATTGGTATCTTTACCACAACAGGAGTCCTCCTTAGATGACACCCGAATTCAACGCTTACATAATATGTGTATGATCGATGGATCGTGGACTTCTGATTTGCAATTCAGTGGATGTGGATGGGTCTGGAAGGATGAGTACGGGAAGACGAAATTGATGGGAACACGGAACTTAGCAAGAAGAGAAGCATCATTGCACACGGATTTGGAGGCATTGAGATGGGCAATGGAATGTATGGTCCAACATTCGGCATGTCAAAACTTTGGAACAGATTGCAAGGACCTAATTTCAATGCTAAAGAATCCTCAAGAGTGGCCAACCTTTACTACCAAACTGGAAACTATCGAGACAATTCAACTATTGCTACTAGAGTTCAAGATCTCTTATAATCCTAGAACGCAAAATGGAAAAGTTGATTCCTTAGCTAGGATAGCTCGTTTATTCCATCGTAAACTTTGTTATTTTAGTTGTTCTATTCCGACCTGATTACCAATGCCACATCAAGCTTGAGTAATGAAATAACCTTTCGTTGCCAAAAAGAAAAAAAAACATCATAAGGATAATCCACATTTTCTCCATCAAAAATTGTTTTCTAGCTAAAATTTCCAATTCTTTGGGTTGTGCTTCATTTACCCACATGAAGATATTTGTTAAATGGATACACATTCATACTTTTGTATGCAGTCATAAACGTGTAGATTGTGTGATGGATGATGTGGCCAACTAAGTCGACTTGTTGAGAAGGTTAAGAAGGTTTGAATAGGTTAAGGTTTGAATAGGTTAAGGTTTGAATAGATAGATAAGCTAAGTTGGGTTGTGTTCAGTCACTATCTTATGTTTTTTTGATGATTTTAATGGTGGCTTATACGCTGGTGGTAGCTTACATTTTCTATTTCTTATCTTTGCATTATGACGCTTTGTTTTAGGAATTCACTTGTCTTGTATTTTTGGAGGCATATTTTTAAGTCATTTAAATATTTATACGCAAGAGACTGGGTTTGGTTCAGACAAAATAAACATGTAATTTAAAAACATTACCAAACTATATTGTATAAAGTGTGGATTTCAAAGCAAATCTAGATCATATATTTGTATAACTAGTTTGAAGTGTTAATTTTATCAATTTGAGTTAGTAAATTTATATATAATTTATTTTATTTTATTTTACTGCTAAAACCTTCCAATGAAGTTTGGTTAGAGAAAAAAAAATTATAAATCAATATTTCCCGGAAACATTGTTTGTTTTATCAATACTGAAGACGGAATATGTAAACTATCAATAAGTTAGTTTGAATATTTTCACGTAAAATTTTAAGTTTAAGGATTTTTATCCAAAAATTATAATTAAAGGGTTTTAGCAATAAAATCCAAATCATATTAGCTTAAAAAGAATTATAGTTTTATAATGTACCCTAATGTTGGGCAAAATATCCGTAAAATTTGATTTTATCCGTTCTCCAGTTTGATTTCAATAAAAAAAAATCAGATATCCGTAACTATACGAAGCAAAACAAATATTAATATGTAATATCCGTAAAAAACGAAAAAAACACAAATATTAATATTTTTAAGAAAATATATTCGGTATGATCCATTATATACATATATACACACATATTTAAAGAACTATATAATAAATTATAAATATTATATTTTATGTAAGTTTTACATTATCTTTATACATGAAATTTTGTTATTTTAGTTATTAGAGTTCTAAAAAGTAAAGATGTTTTGTAATAAAATATTATTATTTATATTATTTTGGAATTTTGATTTTCTTTTTTTGTTTGTACAGACCAAATCTGATGACCCGTTAAAAATATAAAACGTTCTGGATATCCGCACACCGAACATTCGGGTAGCTACGGATCAAATCGGATAATTGATTATTCAAAAAAAATGGATCGAATCACAAATACCTCCAAACCTGGATATTCAATTCATGCCCACCTCTATAGCCAAATAGCTACAGAAAATCTTTTGCTAAACATTTTCTCGTGAGCAACGAAAGAACTCATAGCTATATTGTCACTATTGTTACATATGTTGGTTTTGTTAGTATAGCATGCCTGATTTTTGTGACATATTGTCTCTTATAAGTTATAACTATAAAATAATCCGAAATCTCTTTAATCTTGTAGATCCAACCTTTTGGAAACTGATACAAGAATAAGGCTTTATTAGATTATAAGATCATACCGGTTAGGTTTCCTTTGGCCTTAACCAACACGGTTTAGCTTTCATTTACTAAACCATATGTATAAAGACGTCACATTGTACATTTTGTAAAACAACTTGAGAATTAACCAATTTTACATTTTTCCGTAACAAACTCTCTTGAGCTCAACTTCTAATATGGTATCAGAGCGGTGAATCTCCGTTTTCTCGCTTCATTTTCCGAGAAAATTCAGCTCGATTCTCTTGTTTTTGATCTTCTTTTCGCTTTGATGAGTCTCTCCATTCTTGAGAAATCGTTGCAATCTTTCTTGAGGTGTGTTTTCTTGAGGTTTTTGCGATCTTTCATGTCATCTCAATCACAATTGCTCTTCTGATTTCTTTTCTTTCTGTTTTTGATCTTTGATTTGCGTTATGTTCTTCCACAATCAAGTTCTAGTAATCTGGATTTTCATCGTCAATTTCATTTCTCTGATGGCTACTCAACCATCGTCTACCACAAATCGCGACGCCTCTGATGAGAATTGTCCTCCGTTGGCATCTCTTACCGATCTGAACTCCAATCCTCTGTATGTTCACAGTGCTGATCACGCTGGTATTTCTCTGGTCTCTGAAAAATTAGCTGGGTTAGGCAATTTTAATACTTGGCTTAGATCAATGTTGATGGCTTTAGGAGCTCGAAATAAGTTTGTTTTTGTTGAAGGAACTTATCCGTAACTTGTTGAAGATCATCCTGATTTTGCTTCTTGGTCACGGTGTAACAACATAGTCTGTACATGGATTATGAATGTTGTTGAGAAGTCTATTGCCAAGAGTATTATGTATCTTGATACGGCTAGCCAAATGTGTTTGGATATCCATGATCAATTCTTGCGATATTAAAGAATGACCGTGCACAAGGCTTATTTTACTCTGTATCTTCTTCTTTCAAGGTGACAGCTTACTCGGATGCAGATTGGGCTGCTTGTCATGATTCATGATGATCTGTGACCGGATATTGTGGGTTCCTCGGGACCTCTTTGGTGTCTTGGCGATCGAAGAAACAACAAACCGTGTCACGAAGTAGTTATGAGGTTGAGTACCGGGCTACAGCAGAACTACATGTGAGCTGATTTGGTTGACTACGATGCTACAGGAAATGCATTGCTCTCCTAAGGTCCAACTAACCTTTCTTGTGTCAATCAATCAGCCTTACATGTAGCCTCTAATTTTGTGTTCCAAGAATGAACTAAGCACATGGAAAACGATCGTCATATTGTGCGTGAGATGTTACAAAATGGCTTTCTGCAGATGCCTCATGTGAAGTCTGAGCCTCAGCTTGTTGATATCTTTACTAAGGTTGTTCAACCTGGTTTGTTTCTAGCTTGTTAGTCAAAATTGGAACCACACGATTTTCTTTGGTCTTAACCAACATGGTTTAGCTTCCATTTACTAAATCATATGTATAAAGACTTCACATTGTACATTTTGTAAATCAACTTAACATTAATCAATTTTATATTTTTCCGTAACAGACTTTCTTGAGCTCAAGCTTTTAATATACTTTAAAACAAATATATGTGAGCAGTATTATGAGAGAGAAAAAAACAAATCAAAATTGTACAACTTTTGAAACAACTCTGCTTTTCATTCATAGAAATTGACCAAACCATTAACTCAATTTTTAAAACATTTATTCAAAGTTCTATCTAATACGTTGGTGTATATCATTTTTAATTGAGATTTTAATTTAAACAAAGTTGACCAATGTTCTTTTTTTTCCGCTCCAGTTCTTACCGTCTTTAGACAAAGTTGACTGATGTTCCACTCCGATTTTTAAACTTGACCGGGCCTAATTTCTCGTCCTTTCTGCTATTAACTAACTTATTTGAAAGAATAAAAACATTAAAAAAAAGCTGACAAAAAAGAATAAAAGCATAAAATTTTAGAATCCAATCTACGTACGAAAATGCATTTTTCTTATTTCCGCAAGATAAATAGTCAACAAAATTCAACAATCGCCAACATTTTATTTCAAAAAAAAAATTGATAAAATCTTTTTCAAAATCTTTTTCCTCTATAAATACCACCACCTCCATAACAAATATCCTCGTAAATTATTTCAGGTTCTACCATTTAGGTAAAGAAAGATTTATCTTTCAAAACACAAGTCTATTTCTTTTATTCAAGTCATACCTTTTATTGTTATTCAGACAACCATGAAACCATCTCTTGCATTGATTCTTTCATTAACTATTCTCCTACTGATGGTGTTATACCTTCCAGCAAACGCAGCGTTTAGGTTTTTACCAAAAGAACGTCTTGGCAATTTACAGTTTCTACAAAGAGGTGAAGTCACTCCTTCCAACCCTTCTAGCTGCACACACATCCCCGGAGGCCAAGGGCCCCCTTGCCCAGTCCAAGAACGCCATTTTGCTGGCCGCAGCCAGGGTGATATGACCATAACATGGACGTAGTTATGTCCTATATGTATGTATAACATGTTCATAGTCGCATCTGCTCATATAGAGTACTTTTATAACAAGTTATTTTTATGTTTCTTATGATCAAGCTGTATAGAGTTGTTTTCCATTATTTACATTCATTTGTTCATTTCGAAGTTGTAAATGGTTTTTTAATGTTTATTGATTTATACGTACCAATTGATACTGAATGAAATGTCACATTTGTATCTCTTAGCTAGATCAACATACTTGTATTTGTTGATGGTGAATTGATTTCCTTCCTTCATCTCTAGATAATTTTTTCATCAAGTATTCATTTGGATTTAGAGATTTCTTAAACCATATGAAGAAACTAACTCTTATCATATAAAAGTAGGTTTTCATAGCTAACAGATAAAAGTTAATTTGACTTTTTAATGAAGATGGAACCGTGAAGAGAGACTAGAGTCGAATCAAATTCTCTTACGTCTCCAACGCGCCAATCTTATCATTTCATACCCATCGGGAATCACCAGCATTTTTATTTTTAGGATGTGGATAAGTTATCCATTAATTACTCTCTTCTACAATAGCGCTATTACCTGGCCTTCATATTTTGAAAGTTGTAAACAATGTAATAAAAAAATTAATAACTTTTTTAAAAAAAATTGAAAGGATGTTTTTATACAATTTTTTTTCAAAAAAATTAGGAACCATATGGGAATGTTTCGCTTGATTTTTCCCACAACCGATCTTGCTATTACGATCGACTATGAGTAAAAACATATATCAATTCATTGATGTTTAGTGTGCAAAAATTGATTTTAGCGGTTTTTTTCTATTTTTTCCGAAATGTTACATTAATTTATTATATATAGAGATGGCAATTCATGTATTTGCCTGCGGGCCTGGCCCAATAAGCATTGCTTCGAGGCGAGATTGGTCATTGACAATCCAAGCCCAAATTTTAGCAGGCTAGAGATTGTGTGTATTGGGCCTTGCACGAGATGGGCCTGAATGCGCATGCGGGAAATTGACGACCCACAACATTCTCTGCCATTTTGACACTTCACCTGAGAAAACAAAGAGGATTAAAAAGTGACGCTTCAGAGATGATCTTTACAGACACAACAGTTGGAGCTCTAGGTGATGGCGTTTCGAGCTTTGGCGGTGGTTCTTGTGTTACCTTGAGACAGAAAAAGGGATAGTGAGATAAATTCCTTCTGTAAACCTTCCGTAGGTCTAAAGAAAGGAGAGAATCAAGGACTGAAAGGTGATCTGAGCAAGAATTGTCACCTTAAAGTACAAGACCTTGGATGATACGGCTTCAATGGTGTAACGAGAGAGAAAGGGAGAAATGATAAGAAAGTACTTTTTGATTACCTTTCAAGGAAAATGCCAAAGTTGTACAAATAGGGAAAAGATTCTAATGGTCTAACACGTGACCTGTCACTGGGGTGCAACCCGTGAGAGAAAGTAACTTTATTACTGCAGTGAAATGTAAAGATAGGAGAGTAAGAAGGTAAATGCTGTCACAGTACCCCCTTGCTCAAGATCATCCTTGTCCTCAAGGATGGAAGTGAGGAAACTTGGCGATGAAATCCTTGTAGAATTCCCATGTAGCATCTTCAGGTCGTTCCCCTTTCCACTGAACCAGAACCTTAGTGACAGTCAAATTCCTGCGCTTAGCCATCTTTGTTTCCAGAATTACCTCAGGTTCTTTTGAAGTACCCAAATCAGACCAGAACTGAGGCAACGTTGGTGATGTGGTAGGCGGGTTTGGACAGAGTTTGAGCTGACTGACATGGAACACATTGTGTACAGCAGCTGCAGGGGGTAGTTCCAGACGGTATGCCATGGCACCAACCGTGTCAATTATCTTGAAGGGGCCGTAGAAACGAGGAGAGAGCTTATGAGGGATCTTCCTGTTCTTTAGGGTATGTTGTCTGTAGGGTTGAAGCTTGAGGAACACATAATTACCAATGGTAAAAGACCGTGGTGAGCGATGAGAATCAGCAGCTTGGCGGTTTCTGTTCTGAGCACGCATCAGATGAAACTTAAGCATGGAGATTACTTCTTCTCTTTTACGCAGGCTGCGGTCCACTAAAGCTGAAGAACTCTCACCGGGAAGGTAAGGGAGATGTAGAGGGGGAGGCTGACCATAGACAACTTCAAATGGTGTGGTCTTGATAGCAGAGTGGTAAGTGGTGTTATACCACCATTCGGCTAATGCAAGCCATTTGTTCCAGGTGTGAGGTGTCTCAGCTGTCATGCAACGCAGGTAAGTTTCTAGAGTCTTGTTGGTTACTTCTGTCTGACCATCGGTTTGGGGATGGTAGGCAGTAGTGTAACGTAAATCCACTCCATGTACTCTGAATAGCTCCTTCCAGACTTCGCTAAGGAAGGTTGGGTCCCTGTCACTCACAATATCTTTTGGGAGGCCATGTAACTTGAAGATATTGTCGAGGTAGGCTTGTGCAACTTCAATAGCCGTGTAGGGATGAGATAGAGCTATGAAGTGAGCATTCTTGCTTAACCTGTCAATCACCACCAGTATACAATGTTTACCAGCTGAAAGGGGCAGTCCTTCTATAAACTCCAAACTTATGGATTCCCAAACTCCTTGTGGCACTGGGAGAGGGTGTAGTAAACCGGGTTTTGCAACATTCTCATACTTGTTCTTCTGACAAACAATGCAGTTGCGAACATAGTTCTGTACCTCTAAGGACATCTTCGGCCAAAAGAACAGAGATTTTATCCTGTGGAGTGTAGCATCCCTGCCAGAGTGACCTCCTACCGCTGAGTCATGTAGCCACTGAAATATGTGAGTCTTGACACCCACATCATTTCCCACCACTAGTTTACCTTTTCTGCGCAGCTCCTCATTAATGTAGGTATACTGAGGGTGAGAATCTTTGTTGGTCTGCAGCTCTGTGATGAGCTTGGAGAGATGAGGATCTGTGTGCCATAACAGTTTCAGCGAATCGAAGAAGCCTTGGTGAGCGTGGGAGAGGGATATATGGAGCAGTTCAGAACCAGAAACCCGCGACAAAGCATCGGCTGCAACGTTTTCTTTTCCCAGCTTATATTGTATCTCAAAATCGTATCCCATTAACTTGGAGAGCCACATATGTTGAAAAGGAGTTGTCACCTTCTGTTCCACCATGTACTTTAAGCTTTTCTGATCAGTCTTGATAATGAAGGGGCGGTGTGCTAGGTAAGCATTCCAGGCTTGAACCGCATGAACCACAGCCATTAGTTCTTTCTCGTAAACAGATAATGACTGTTGACGAGGACCCAAAGCCCGACTTATGTAACAGATTGGGTGCCCATCTTGCATAAGCACAGCCCCGATACCGGTGTTGCAGGCGTCAGTCTCAACAACAAAGGTTTTGGTGAAGTCTGGGAGGGCCAAGACCGGAGAAGAACTGAGAGCATCCTTGAGATTTCCAAAAGCTGTTTCTGCCTCTGGTCCCCATATAAACCCATCTTTCTGCAACAGAACCGTGAGAGGTCGAGATAAGATGCTGTACCCCTTTATGAATCGCCTGTAGTAGTTCGCTAAGCCAAGGAAACTCCTCAACTGCTTGGTAGAAGTTGGAGTGGGCCAACGTCTTATGGAATCAACCTTTGCAGGATCAGTGCTCACGCATTTGGCCTCAATAAAGTGACCTAAGTACTCGATTTTAATAGCACCGAAGGTACACTTTGAAGCTTTAAGGTATAGCTGTTGATGGCGTAGGATAGAGAACACCTCCTGAAGATGAATCAAGTGTGTATCCCAATCTGGACTGTAGACCAAAATGTCGTCAAAGAATACCAGGAGGAACTTCCTTGCTATGTCTTGAAACACATGGTTCATTAGGCTCTGAAATGTGCACGGTGCATTAGAAAGACCGAAGGGCATCACCAAGTATTCATAGTGGCCAGCGTGAGATTTGAAAGCAGTCTTGTACACATCCGTAGGAGACATTCTCAACTGATGGAAGCAACACGAAGGTCCAGCTTAGAAAAATAGACTGCTCCACCTAGTTCATCCAGAAGATCTTCCAATAAAGGTATGGGGTATTTATCCTTCACAGTCTGAGTGTTAAGACCCCGGTAATCAACACAAAGGCGCCAACCCCCATCTTTTTTCTTTACCAGTACGATGGGTGAGGCGTAGGGACTCGAGCTGCATTGTATAATACCCTGTTGCAACATTTCTTTCAACATCTCATCAATAGCGTCTTTCTGTAGAGAAGAGTAACGGTATGGTCTGAGGTTGACAGGATTGGAGCCAGCCTTAAGGGGAATAGTGTGATCAAACCCCTCTCGGAACGGGGGAAGCCCTTTTGGCTCTTCAAACAAATCAGCATAAGAGTCCAGGAGTGATTTCAAAAGAGGGTCATCAGAGAACATACTTTGAGGAGCTGAGATGTGAGAAAAGAGAGATTCTGGAGTGAGTTGAGGAGAAATCCCTGTGTCATCCAGCTCTCTGATTTGTAACATCGCTATCTGTGGCTGTTGCAGCATCAGATTGTTAAGGCTAGCGCCTTTGATTAGCTTACAACCAGATTTTGTGACCCCACGTAGTACGTGTTTCAAACCGTTGAAAGTAAACTCCATTCGCAAGTTGAGGAAGTCCCACAGGATTGGACCCAGAGTAGACAACCATTGAACACCCAAAACTAACTCACAACAGTCAAGTGGCAGAGTTCTGATTTCAGTAGTAAAAGAGTAGCCTTGTACTGACCAGGAGAAATTACTGCACTTGTACTTTGTTGTCAAGTTGTTGCCATTAGCCGCGGCAACAGACATGGGACTGAAAGCTTCGAGTCGGCACCCAAGTTCATTAGCGACCTTGTAATCCAAGAAGTTATGTGTGCTGCCTGGGTCAATGAGAATGTAGAGCTTGCGCTTTCCATACTGACCAATAACTCGCATGCAGTTGAATGTTGTGGAACCGCTAAGAGCGTTAACTGATATGATTGGGGTGGGTTCTGCTTGAGCTTCGTCAACTGTGTTGTTATTGGTCTGCTCAGACTCGATAATGGAGTCATCGTCTTCGTCTTCTTCACACTCCATGACAAAGATTTGTGAGCGTTTGTGCTTCAGTTGGTGCCCTGGGGAAAAAACTTCATCACAGAACATACAAAGACCTTTAGCTCGCCGGTCTTGCATCTCTTGATAGGAAAATTTCCGGGCTGGTCTTTCTGATACTCCTTTCGGGATGAAAGAGGGTTTTGGTGAAAAGGGCCTTGATGTATCAGGAGATGTTAATAGAGGGGTTTGGTTCTGGTGTTTGTAAGGAGAACCAAATTGTTTCTGTTGTTGGGAAGGATTGAAGGGAGCTCTGTTGGAACGTTGAGGCGTAGCAGCGAGAGATGACTCGTGGAGACTCGCTATCCTAGCGGCTGCAGACAGGGTAGTCACGCCAAACTGACGAACATGGAGTGAAAGGTGTGGGTTCATGTTTGTCAGGAATATGCTTAACGCATGAGCCTCTGGTAGAGAAAGGCGGGTTCTTGCGGTCTCAAATTTCTCCAGGAACTCTTCGATAGTATCAGTGCCCTGCTTTAACGCAACAAGATCAGCAAGAGGATCATCGAAGAGGCCATTGAATCTACCTGAGATAGCGATGACATAGTCCGTCCAGGAAGGGAAGATCCCGAACTGCTCAGCCAAATAGTTCCTGTGCCATTGGAGGGCTTTTCCAAAAAGGTGCATCGCCGCGAGGCGGACCTTCATCTCAGGTGCAGTGTTGTCGAGATCGAAGAACTGCTCACATCGGCACAACCAGTCACGGATCTCAGTACCATCAAACGTTGGGAAACCCACTTTTGTGAGTTTGTTTGAGAGATTGTTTGTTGGTGCTGGAGATCGCTCTCTGTGGGTGTGTTGTCGAAATCTCTGTAGATCTGGTGGGTCTGGTGGTCTGTTTGACTCCGCTGAGGTTGGGTCCATCATCTGAGAGCCACCAGCATCGTTGAACGGTTCCTTCCCTTGTGCCTGGGTGTGGGATACGTGTTCAAAAACCAGTCTTTCGAGCTTGTTGTAGCGATCATCGAGTGAGTCGGCGCGTTGACGGAACTCGGTGGTCTGACGTTCTTGTCCGTTACGGATCTCTTCGATCAGCTCGAGCATCGTCTTCTCTTGGTTTCGTGTTTCAACCATGGTGAAATCCCTGAGGGTCGAGAAGGCTCTGATACCAAAATGAGACAGAAAAAGGGATAGTGAGATAAATTCCTTCTGTAAACCTTCCGTAGGTCTAAAGAAAGGAGAGAATCAAGGACTGAAAGGTGATCTGAGCAAGAATTGTCACCTTAAAGTACAAGACCTTGGATGATACGGCTTCAATGGTGTAACGAGAGAGAAAGGGAGAAATGATAAGAAAGTACTTTTTGATTACCTTTCAAGGAAAATGCCAAAGTTGTACAAATAGGGAAAAGATTCTAACGGTCTAACACGTGACCTGTCACTGGGGTGCAACCCGTGAGAGAAAGTAACTTTATTACTGCAGTGAAATGTAAAGATAGGAGAGTAAGAAGGTAAATGCTGTCACATACCTACGTCTTCGATATGGAAGGTCACAAACAAAGCAAAAGATGTTTGGCGATTCAGGCTCTGGTCTTGCTTTTAGTGTTCCCTTTGTCTTCGATTTGGAGCAAGAAGAATGCAAGCTTTCATTCACCAATGGAAGTTGGAGACGAGGACTTCAATCACTTAATTATTTCTTTTGATTATTTTCCTCTTTTGCATATAGCTAGGATTTCAATCTCAAAATATTTTTGTACAGTGCCTACAAGCAGATGTGGACGAGTGAACTAGAAAATTTGAAAAGCTAACACTTACAATTTTTTTTTTGAAAATTCAGTTCTCTGCAATCTTTCTTGAAATTTCAACTCTTTGCAATTTTTCTCTATCGTAGTTAAATTTTATTTCCGACAATAACTTTTTTCGAGTAATCATGTAATATAATTTTCTAAACACTTTTTTTTTGAAAAAATGTTAAATTTTATTCACTTCCAAAAAAACTTTTTACAGAAAGACTGCAGCTTATTTACAAAGTTCTCCTAAAACAAATTTGTAAATAAATCAAATTGGTCTCCTTCCATACCAGATTTGCATACCCATTTCAAATTTCCCTCCTGGTTTACTTCTGAGAGAAGTAATCCTACACCTTACCAACTTATCCAGCAAAATAATCAAATATGCGGTAGGCCTAGGTAATTCACCCAACCTCCTCACATTTCTCTTGTGCCAAAGAGTGTGGACAGTGGCTTGAAAGCAATATCTCATTAAAAAAGTGATCATCCTCTCTTGTGACCCATTAAAAGTGATCATTCTCCCTGCTAAATCTTTAATAGTTTGACACCAAACTTCTTTAGAGTAGGGACACTCAAAATAGAGATGATCTCTAGACTCTTCTGCAGATTTACACAGCCAACAAATGGTACTTGCCTGCTTATTCCACCGACTAATACGTTCACCAGTAGCAAGCTATTATGAATAGCTAGCCATGATAGAAAAGAGAACTTTGGAGTGGCTCCTGAAAACTATATCCTTTTACACCAAGTGACCTTTTGATAATGCATTGAGTGAGATTCCATGTTTGAGAAGTGACGAAACCACCATTTTATTCACCATTTTCTCTCTTCAAAGACAAATGTCCTCCAACTGATTTAAACCACGATTCCTTAGACTTAGAATCTCACTCTCAATCTGTCTCAAGACAAGAATTCTATGTCTTCTAATCTTATAAAATTGAGTCGCTCTCTCCACCGAACAATTTATTGGTATCCATGTCTCAATAAAGCCTCTCCCTCCAGTTAACTCAATCAATTGACCCAGAGATGACCACCTATCGAACCAAAAAGAAGTGGTAGAGCCACTATTTATCTCCATTCTTGATAACTGCATAGCCAGAGGTCTAAATCTAATGAATTTCTTCTACATCCAGGACCCTAGAGAACTCTTCTCATTAACACTCCAAAAAGACCCTTGTCGAATTAGATACTTCCATATCCACTTGACCCAAAGAGATGATCTAGCAGATAGAATTCTCCAAATAAGCTTCAAACAAACAACTCTGTTTGCTTCTACAAAATTCCTCAACCCTAAACCCCCTTCTTCTTTTGGTTTGCAAACATCTTCCCAAGCTATTTTAGCTTTGTGAGTTGAAAGAGCTAGACCAGACCAAAGGAATGCAGCGCGGAGACTGTTGATTTCTTGGATACACTGATTAGGTAATCTGTAAGCCAACATGCAAAAGTTGGTGATGCTATAAATAACCAGACCAATTAATTGAAGACGACCTGCAAACAAAAGATGTCGCGCCGTCCAAGAAGTAATCTGAGTTCTTATACGAGCAATGAGAGGACTATAGTCTTGAGTGTTCATTCTTTTGGTTAAAAGAGGAAGCCCATGATACCTTACTGAAAGTGAACCTGCTTCAAAAGGGAATTGCTCCAATATTGCAACACTTTTTTCCAAACACTCTACCTTCAAAGAGACTCGATTAGGTGCACCAAAACGGTTGTTGTTAAACCTTCTTGAAATGAAGCAATGTGGAAACTTGATGATAGTCGATTAGGTTCTGTTTTGTTGTTGTACTTTATTTGTTCTGAACTTTAGTGACTTAAGTCTTAACTTTTTCCTTATAATGACATGTGATGAGTCGGGTATATGAGCAAAGGAAAAACACTTGCACTCCTATCTATATGAGGTTAGACTCTATACCAATGATAAATAACTTGTGATATGCATGGTTTGTTGATTTTTTGAAATGCTGATATGATTATTCTTGATCGTATCTGATAGAACTTAAATTGTTAGACTTTAAGTTTAACTGTTAGTCTTTAAATCAATCATATTTACTCTAATCAATATTTTAACTGATTCATAGAGCTTACATGAATATACAAAACAACATAATTTCTGGAGATACATTTGCTTATAATATTATTCCTCTAGAGACATGTGGTGTTCATGTTACCATGTGGAAGACGCAAGTAATGGTCCTGGTCAGTGCTAAGTAGATTATCTTGTTTGAGCATCATTCTGTTTAACTGATTCATAGAGCGATTTATGTTGTGTTCTGATCTCTCT
Organism: Moricandia arvensis; assembly: GCA_905132765.1. Taxonomy (NCBI): domain Eukaryota; kingdom Viridiplantae; phylum Streptophyta; class Magnoliopsida; order Brassicales; family Brassicaceae; genus Moricandia; species Moricandia arvensis. The sequence goes on along the minus strand of CAJHQP010000397.1, from coordinate 87,885 downwards.
TGGTTTCTTCTTCTTGTTGGTGACATGTGCTGGTGTTGATGAAGATTGCTGGCCCGCGAGACGACCCACTAAAGCCTGTGCAAATCGCGGGTCGAGATTGGTCAGCACTTTAGGGACCGTGTCCCGCATGGGCATGTACCGCAAAAACCCGCATCAAACAAATACAATGGCGGGGCGGGACTGGGCGGAGCGGTACAACCCATTTGCCATCACCCCTGTTAGGAAAGACACTATGCGGGGTGGAGTTTTATATTGTTTAATGTATTATAAAACATGTTATTTTTTACTTTTTATATAAAATTAATACATTTTCATGTTTAAAATTATATAAAACACAAAAATATAAAAATATAAACTTAATACGGTATAATTTTTATCAAATTATGCAAATTAGTTGCATTTATAATATTTTAGATCAAATAAATAAATTTTAAAAAATATTTTTTTAAATAAATAAATTAAGCGGCCAATTAGGCGGTTAGGCGGTCATATAGGCGGCTAGGCGGTCATTTAGACGGTTTAGGCGGACTAAACTCGGACATCTGATTTCTTAGATGGATTTAACATTAATCGGAACGGATGAGTGGGACCTAGACGGCTAGGCGCCCGTCTTTTAGAACATGGGCCATCACTAATTAATTGTACTTGCAAGATTTGCATTCTCTTGTTTATTTTAAATTATTACTTTTTTACTACTCGCAATATTTAGTTATTATAGATGTTTGCATTACATTGAGATGGATGTGTAATAGTGCATATTTTCGATCTCAAGCTTCAAATTTAATGTTCTTCAAGACTTTTTCTAAACTAGTACCTAGATCACGACTAGGCTTGGATATTTTATCAGCATCCGAATCCAAACCCGACTAGAAAGATCCGAGACTGAACCAAATTAATACAAGAGTTTGGATATCCAAATTCGAACCAAAACTATATATGATGATTGTCTTAAAATATGATGTTATCTGGTTGCACAAACACAACACAATGATAACTAAAAGTACGTCCTCTCTTCAATTGGACATGTCTACTTAATGTAGCTTCTCTTGTTGGTTCTCCTATGAAATCATCTCTACTTTAATGTAGCTTCTCTTGTTGGTTCTGAACTAAATTGATATGTAAAAACTTCTGAACATACTCTAAACCCCTATACAGAAATACCCGATCCAAACCCGAACACCTAAGCCTAATGACAGTGATATACTAATATTTTGGAATCCTAATTACTTATCATAAAACTGGACTTTCATTATCTAGTTTATTAACTTTTTGTCACATTTTCACCCCAATATTAAAATGGTTCACATCTCATGCCTATATTTTACTATCTTGTCTAAAATATTTAGTAACATTTAACTTGATCGGAAAAAGCTGAGACACGAAAAAGTTCAAAAATGTGTAACAAGTTAGATCACTCCAGTATTACATATCTATGCTCATCTCCTCCATTAACTACCAACACAGTAAAGTGGTAAACTTCCCAGCAGATATTGTATCCATGAACCAATCTGAATTGGTAGGGTTTCCGAGCATCGAAAATTGAGAAATTAAGCTGGCAACTGAAGCTTTTTGTTGTTCTTCCAGCTGCAAATATAAAACCAAGAAGAGCAGTCAAAGGCAGAGGGTATTACAGTTAAAGAATAACTAAGTTAGGAACAAGAGGAGAAGATGACGGTAATCTGCTCTACCTTAGGAAATAATAATAGAAGAAGTCGGCATAGAAAAATGTTTGAACAAACCCAGCGATCCATGCTGCATCATATCGTTATCACACAGTTTCAGTTCACATGTCAGATTCACAAAGCATAATAAAAAAACAACAAATATTGCAAAAACGTGATCTCTGAGAGGAAATGATGCATCATGCATTCTACAAGAATCAAGTTGCTAAGAGGCGAAACATATATATCTACTGAAAATCCAAATGCTGACTCTGCTTGACCTTAAGGGCTAGGCTACGGTACACAGAGCAATGAGAATACACATAAATGCTCATGGGCATGTAAAAATAGTGAGGAAGGTCATACTTATCCAGTGAACAAAGTGTGGCTCAGTGAAGTAACGGTAGATCCAGTTTAAGATGTACAATCCCCTATACCCCCCCCCCAAGAAGATGACAACAATAGAGCACACAAATAAAGATAACATAAGGAAGAAGCAATATTAAAACACTTTTCCAAGAAAGCGAGCTTATGAGATGAGACTGTACCCAAGGAGAAAGATGTACTGCCCAGTCAAGTTATCGATGTTTCTAGTCCTTTGAATCAAGACAAGCTGAGGTAATATAGCAACAGCCTCCAAGTACAATGAAAACGTCCAAATTACCTGATACATTGTAAAGCAGACAACCCATTACACAAAAAAAATAACACGAAATTGCAGTTTCTTTAACAAGAGGACAAACAAAAAAAACCTCGAAAAAGGTAAAATTTTCGTGAATGAGAAGAGCTAAGAGCAGACAAGGAAGCACAAGGAACCAGTGTCGAAACGTATCTTGCTCCCTGTCGTAAGTCTTGTGGACAGCCTTGTGATACCTCATGTACCAAACAATCGAGAAGGAGCTTCCTAAGAAGACCAACTTCATGAAGGTGTTGTAGACAGAGATGAAGTTCGTGAAAATATCCAAATAACGAGTAGCAAAGACAATGGCATAGAGTTCTTGAGTCTTCAACGACACACCTGCAAAAAAATAACCAATAAATGAAACACAAAAAAATCTCTACAACAGTGACCTAACGACAGGGGCGTGCCTGAGATGTTGGAGGCCTAAACAATTTAATAAAAATTTTAAAAACTTTTCTTTTAAATAAATTTGGAGACTTAGGCCAATGTTTCACTTCGCTGTGCTGAAGACCGTCTCGGCCTATCGAATGAATTTCAAGATCCACTGATGAAACTTCGAGATCAATCTCTCCTAAACTCAAATTGGATCCGTTGTTTCTACAGTTGAAACGGATCGTATGGAATTAACATAATCGAATCGAATTGGATCCGTTATTTCTTTTATGTAAAATTTTAAAAAAAATTTGGGACCATAGGCCAATGTTTCAGTTCGCTATGCTCATGCCCACCCATGCCTAACTTCGAGATCAATCTCTTGGAAACTCGAATTGGATCCGTTACTTCTACAATTGAAACTGATCACTTGGATTTACATAATCGAATCGAATCATAAGGTCAACTTCACACTACAAGAAAACATCAGTATTCTAACGAACGTTCCGACGGAAAATGAAATCCTCGGAAAATTCCGAGGACATTCCGAGGAAACAAAATTTTATGTTTCCTCGGAATATTCCGAGGACATTCTGAGGAAACCACAAGCCGTCGGAATTTTCTGATGGAATACCGAGGAAAGTTACTCTCCTCGGAAAAAACCGATGAATTCCGACGGAAATATAGACGTTAGAGAGCCGTTTGAGAGCCGTTGGGGAATTCCGAGGAAATTCCGACGGACTAGCCGTTTGGCCTCGGAATTCCGTCGGAATTCCCTCGGTATCTCTGGGCATTTCTCCTATAAATACACACACTCCTCTTCTCCTCATTCACTCCATATCTCCATCCTCCCTCTTACTCTCTTTACACACGAATTTTATTCATAAAAACATGTCTTCTTCAAACTATTTTCGTTCTTGGATCGATCGACCTCATTTGGATCCGAACACCAGATTTCTTACGGATGAATACCAACGAGGTATAACCGAATTCATGGGGTTAGCTCAACGACAACTGGAAGCAGTAACAGGTAAGTTAAGATGTCCTTGCTCTAATTGTAAAAATAGAAAGGTTATTAAAGAGTGGAATGTTTGGAGTCATTTATATTTGAATGGGTTTACACGAAGTTACAAAATTTGGTATCATCATGGAGAAACTGATTATGAACATGGTAGTACTAGCGAACCTCAGCATGCGGTTAGATTAGAAGATCCAATTAGAACGGAAGTAGATTATGGTGTAGGTACTGAGCAGATGGTAAATGATCATTTTAGAGGGGAAGATTTACCCACTGCTGAAGCTAGGAGATTTTATGGTATGTTGGAAGTTGGAAAGCAACCATTGTACTAAGGTTGCAGAGATGGTCATTCAGCTTTATCATCTGCTACAAGACTGATGGGCATTAAAACAGATTATAATTTGGCTGAAGACTGTGTGGATGCGATTGCTGATTTTGTAAAAGGTATTCTACCCGAGGATAATGTAGCTCTTGGTTCATACTACGAGGTTCAGAAACTCGTAGCTGGTCTTGGTTTATCGTATCAGGTAATAGATGTATGCAGCGATAACTGCATGATTTATTGGAGGGCGGATGAACAGTGGCTTACATGCAAATTTTGTGGAAAGCCTCGTTATAAAGATACGAGTGGAAGAGTTCCAGTGCCATATAAAAGGATGTGGTATTTGCCTTTGACAGAAAGGTTGCAGAGGTTGTATATGTCTGAACGCACAGCACAACCAATGAGATGACATGCGGAGCATTCAACAGATGGTGACATTAGACATCCTTCAGATGCAAAAGCTTGGAAGCATTTCCAATCAAAATATCCTGAATTCGCATATGAGAGAAGAAATGTCTACCTTGGATTATGTACTGATGGTTTCAGCCCGTTTGGCAAGAGTGGAAGACAATATTCTCTATGGCCAGTCATTCTTACACCATACAACTTACCCCCAAACTTGTGCTTGCGACGAGAGTTTTTGTTTCTCTCCATTCTCGTTCCCGGACCAGAGCATCCTAGGAGATCACTTGATGTGTTTCTTCAGCCACTAATATATGAGTTGCAACAACTATGGGCTCAAGGTGCTGAAACATACGACGTTTCGTGTAAAGAAAACTTTAAAATGCGGGCAGTACTAATGTGGACAATAAGTGATTTTCCAGCATATGGTATGTTATCTGGATGGACAACACATGGGAGGCTATCATGTCCATATTGTCAAGATGACACAGATGCTTTCCAGCTAAAGAATGGAAGGAAAACGTGTTGGTTTGACTGTCACAGATGATTCCTACCACCTGATCATCCATACCGTCGGAGTAAGACTTTGTTTAGGAAGAACAAGCAGGTGTTTGATGGTCCACCTGAGGAAGTTAGTGGGAAAGGTTTGAAGACACAACTAAGAGATTTTGGTGTAGCAAGGACGCCAGACGTCGGTGGACATGAGCATTTTCCGGTAAATGCTGTTGGAGACCTACATAACTGGCACAAACAAAGTATTTTCTGGGATCTGCCATACTGGGAGGATCATCTGCTAAGGCATAATTTAGATGTCATGCATATTGAGAAGAACTTTTTTGACAATCTCATGAACACGATCCTTAATGTTCAAGGTAAAACAAAGGATAATTTGTAGTCAAGACTGGATTTAGTCGATATATGCGCTCGTTCAAAACTTCATGTTGATGAGAATGGTGGGGCTCCTTTTCCCATATACCGACTTGATGCAGAGGGAAAAGATGCGTTCTTTGATTGGATTTCAAACGATGTGGAATTTCGAGACGGTTACGCATCTAATTTGCGTAACTGTATTGACAGAAAGGAAGGAAAGTTTACTGGCTTGAAAAGTCACGATTGTCATGTAATGATGCAGCGCCTCCTTCCGTTTGCCTTCAAGGAACTATTACCACGAAAGGTTCATGAAGCAATTGCAGGGATAAGTGGTTTCTTCCGCGATTTATGCACGAGATCAGTGACTCTTGAAGGTATTGCAAATTTGAAGACTAACATAGCCGTGATTCAGTGCAACCTTGAGTAGATATTTCCTCCCTCATTTTTTGATGTTATGGAGCATCTTGTTATTCACTTGGCAAGAGAATTGGAACTTGGTGGTCCTGTGCAGTATAGATGGATGTATTTGTCTAAGCGGTATATGTTCCATTTGAAGAAGAAGGTGAAAAATTTAAGTAGGGTGGAAGGTTCTATAGTCGCACAAATGATCAATGAAGAAACTTCAAACTTTGCCGAATACTACTTTCCAGCAGAAGTTCAGACCAAAAACAGAAGACCTGCTCGGCATGTAATTAAAAACATGTAATTAAAACGTTTTTGTAATTAAAAACGTTTTTGTATATAAACATTATTTTATTTAACTGTTTTAAATTTATTTGTAATTAAAAACGTCTTTGTAATTTAAAACATGTAATGAAAAACGTTTTTGTAATTAAAAACGTTTTTTGTAATTATTAAACTATTTTTATTTATTAAAACTATTTTTTTATTAAAACTATTTTTTATTAAAATTATTTTTTTATTAAAACTATTTTTTGTAATTATTAAACTATTTTTTAATTAAAACTATTTTTTGTAATTATTAAAACTATTTTTTGTAATTATTAAACTATTTTTTAATTAAAACTATTTTTTGTAATTATTAAACTATTTATTGAATTATTAAACTATTTTTTTAATTAAAACTATTTTTTGTAATTATTAAACTATTTATTGAATTTTTAAAATTTATATTTATTAGAACTAATTTTATATGTTTTTTTTTAAATTTAAAGGTCTTATGATGATCCGACCGCGGCTCGACAGCGTCGTTCTAGTGGTAAGACGGGGAGCCATTCTCGGGCTTCGTCCAGCCAGTTTCAGGGTTCCGCTTCGCCCCACAGCTCCTACCATACATTTCCCTCTCCATTTCCCCCTTCTGCACCCGCTTATGCACCCGCTTATGCACCCGCTCCTGCACCTGCTCCTGCACCCGCTCCTGCACCCGCTCCTGCTCCTTATGGTCCTTCGGGAGTGATGATTGTTGCGGATTTGGTTCGACAGTCCGGTCGTGAAAATCTTCCTATCTCACTTCGTATCCACGTGAACGGGGTCAAACATGGTAATTGAACATATATTTTTTTATTATAATTTGATTCATCATTAATAATTTGTTTTTTTATTAGGTTCAACCGATCCTCGAATGGGATCAGTGTGTGGATCAACCGTATGATGTACTCGGCCCTCGACTATGGACATCCGACTTTCACCGACTTCCCTATCAACAAACAACATCTGTGGTTTCGTCAGTTTGCGGTATGTATTCAATTTTTTTACTTATATTTTTAATCTTTAATATAAATTTTTTACTAATTCTGTTTTTCAGCAAGAATTTACCTGGAATGCCGATGATACGCTCTTTATCTATGATCACTTCGTCCATAAAGTTATGGACAACTATGGGAAGCAGATACACGAGTGGAAGAAGAAGTGGGAAATAAACAAGGTTATTTTTAATTTATTAAACAATTTTTTAATTTATATAAATATTTTTTAATTTATTTAACAAAATTTTTTTTATTAAAAGGTCCCAAAGTCGATGAACCCCACGGTCTGGGAGGGGTTGTTTGCGTATTGGGCTAAGGAAGAGACAAAAACAACCTCTTCCACCAACTCCACCAACAGGAGGAGCGTGCGTAAAGGGAAGGGCATCTTCAAGCATAACCTGGGTGCTCAATCTATGGCCACTCTGGGGGATCGCATGGTATGTTGAGTCGCTTTTTATTCTATTATTTAAGTTTTTTCTTCTAATTACTAATGTTAGTTTATTTATGTTTTTTTCAAGACGGAAGAAAATGATGGCGCCCCCGTTGATGATCTCGCCCTAATGAAGAGGGCGTATACCAACAAGAAGACTGGCCAGATTGATGATGGTCTAGTGAGAGATGTGGTCAACCTAATCTCCACTCAGGTGGAAGACAAAGTGTCTCAGCATCAAACCGATGATGACGATTCGACGGCTTCGACCAACTTGCCCCTGGCTCGAATCAACGAAATCGTTGAATCGGTTAGTTCTTTTTTTTTAAAGTTCAATTCATTTTTTTCTATTATTTAAATTTGGCTATTTTCTATTTCAGTCGGTTCCAAAGAAGAAAGGACGTTTGGTCGGTTTGGGTCATCGCTCCCGGTCGACTCCGCCTTATGTTGTACCACCGTCCTTTGTTGATCAAGAATTACTTATGGGTCAGTTGCAGGACAAGGATGATTGCATATCTGTGTTGGAGACCCAGATGGCGACTCAACAGGCTAGCTTTGAGGCACAGCGGAGGCTGAACGAGCAAATGATGGAGATGATGAGGAGGTTGCACCCGAACGAGGTGTTCCCGACCGTGCAAGACCCGAATGTGCAAAACCCGTAGTTTTTTTTTTCAAAAACTCCGAATGTTTTATTTTTATTTGTATGACTTTGAATGTTATCTAATATGTTTTTAATTTTAATTTTATATTTTCAAAATTAAATTTCAAAAATTTTGATTTTTAAAAAAAAATATTTTTTAAAAAATTCCGAGGAAACTGTCCCTCGGAATTTTCCGAGGGAGGCGTTCCTCGGAAATATTCCGAGGGCGGCTTTCCTCGGAATATTCCGAGGAACGTTTCCCTCGGAAACTATTCCGAGGAATCAATCCCTCGGAAACTATTCCGAGGAAACAGTCCCTCGGAAGTTTCCGAGGGAACTTTTCCTCGGAATAATTTCCTAGGGACATTTCCTCGGAAGATTTCGTCGGACCTTCCGAGGATCCTTCCGTCGGAAAAGTGCTCGGAATATACCGAGGGACTCTTTCCTCGGTATATTCCGAGGACTTTTCCGACGACTGTATGTCCTCAGAATGTCCTCGGAAGTTTTGTTCCTCGGAATTCCGTCGGAAAATTCCGACGGATTTATGAGGAAAAATGAAATACCGAGGAGTTTTTTCCGAGGACTTATTTCGTCGGTATGTCGTCGGAATAGGCTTATTCTGACGACATACCGACGATTTTTGCCCTCGGTATGGTCTTGTTTTCTTGTAGTGTCAATTTTTGATAGGCAAATCGAACCAAGAAAACCGGAGAAATTAACCTAAAATTGAAGGGAGATGAAGATACCAGCGCAGGATTTGATGGTGTGGATCTTGAGGAGCAAGACGAGAACACTGGCTAGGTGAGTCATATCAGCTGCCAATCTAAAAATGTTCATCTTGTTCGATCGGGATGCTGAATCGTATCCTCTTCTTCGTCTTCTAGAATTTAGTGAATCTCTTTCACAACACTACGGGTCGATCGGTCCGTGCTAGATCTCATACGTTAGTGGCGTTTCCACGAGCTTCTCCTGTGGTAAGAAAAATGGAGGAAACTTCTCGTTGTGGGCCCTACTTTTGGGTAATAATACCTTATTATCCAACCGGATGCTATCGGTTTGATACATAACCGGTGTGTAAACCAAAAGTAAAATAACTTTATTTTCGAATGCCAATTCTAAATAATAATAGGGGATTTTTCAAAAATACATTTTACCTTCAGTAAAGAGATATTTTCAAAAATGCCACTTTTTAAGAAACAATTTTTTTTTTAAAATTAGAATCCTAAATTTTAAATTCCTAAACCCTATCCCCACCCTACACCACCGCTTAACTATAAACCCTAAGTCTTAAGTTAATTAATCCAAGAGTTATAAGTGTGTTTTTCCCTCTTAAAAAACAAGGGTAAAAGTGATTAATGTATTTTTGAAAAGTTGTACAAGGAAAATGGTATTTTTGACAATTTCTCAATAATAAAACCTTCTATTATTATTTTCGCTTAATACATTTTTCAATTTAATTCTTTGGAAGGAATATCCTAAAAAATTATTAAAGAAAAAATGATTAAAATAAACTTTATTAAATGATAATGTTTTGGATTAATTAATTTAAATTTAAGTATATGGGGTGGAGCTTTGGAAATGAAGTTTAAAACTAAAAAAATAATTAAATTTTTCAAAATAAAAAATATTATTCTGTGACGAAAATTTAAAATGTCTATTTGATAGATTTTTTATTTTTCTTAACATTTTCCAAAATTTTGTTTTGAAATCCAATTTTTTTCTTTAAAATTATTTTAAAAATTTGTATTTAAAACTAAAATATTAATTTTTTGCTTTTTCTAAATCATAAATTTTATCTCTAAAATTTGTCCAGTCAAATCTAAATTTAAATTCATATTAGTTAATTTTAAAGGTATAAGTATTTATGTATTTTTAATAAAATATTTTGATATGTTTGACCGTTATGTACCCCCTCTATTTTTATTGTATGTAATTTTAGCAGAAAATGCTTGTTTCACAATATAAATAGTTCTCATATTTCAATGTACTTTTTATATTTATTAGATATTGTGTAACTAATTAAATAATATTAACATTTTTATAATTGATTAAATTTATTGATTTAATGTTATTTTAGAAAATTAATAATTTTTTAATATTAGTGTTTTTATCGATGAAACAGAGGAAGTATTATATTTACGATAAAATATTTATTATTGTCTTAGAAAATTTCTTCATTTTATTAATCCATTCATTTAATTGTGTTGGCTATGTATTTAATTGAGTTGACTTTTAGTGTTACTCAAATGGGTAAGTTATTTATTATTGCACTAGATTTTTAACTCGCGCTATCGCGAGTTTATTTGAATAATTAGTTTTATTTTATTTTACTTTTATAATAATAAAAGATAAATTATTTATATAGATTCTTTTTATGAATTCATCTTCAAAGAATGATTTATCATTATTTTATTTAAGTTACATTCAATTATATTTTAAAAATAATTATTATTTAAATATTTTTTGTTTGTATATAAATATATTTATAAAGATATTTATAATTTTTATTAATCATAATTTTAAAAATATATATAGAATATTCGATTCTTATTAAATATTTTTACATTTTATACATATTTTATTTTTTTTTTATTTTTATTTTTTTATATGAGTAATATAAAACATTTTCCCATTTGCACAATATCTAACCTTGTTTTGTATTTACCAAATTTTTACATGATAATATAATTATTATATACTTATTGTGTACATATATGTATTTGAAAGACTCTTATTTATTTTTCAAATGCATATTTGATAGTATAATATTTAAGTTTGAATCCTAATAAACATTTTGATGAACTTAAATAGTGTTAAAGTTTTTTTTAAGATATAAGAAAAAGGGAAATAAATCTATAGAATTTAAACTAAATAAATTATTACTTTTAATAAAATAATAATATATAAAAGTTCTAATGTTAGATATATATCTACTTGTTCTAGCTACATTATAAATTAATGTTGAGAAATTGTCAAAAATATCACTTTTCAAGTACCACTTTTCATGTTTACCTTAATCACTTTTACAATTATTTTTTTAAGAAGAAAAAATACACTTATAACCCTTGAGTTAATTAATCTAAGACTTAGAGTTTAGAGTTGAGGGGTGGGGTAAGGTGTGGTAGGGTTTAGGAATATAAAATTTAGGATTCTAATTAATTTTAAAATAATTTGCCTACTAAAATGATGACATTTATGAAAATGTCTCTTTAATGAGGGTAAAAATGAAAAGTAGTACCAATAATGTGGTAAACATGAAAATTTCCCATTAATGTGGGGAATATGTTATTTTATTAGTTCATATATATATTTTTGCTAATTGTTAAGAATGTGTCAAATTTCATTGTTTTTAGTTTATTGATTAATATTCTTAGATAATATAGTTTTTAATTGACTAATATATAATGAGTATTCTCTATATCTTTGTTTTATGTTTTCACCGAGACTATACTATAGTGTCATTATTATTTGTAAATAGTATTAAATTTTAATGAATTTATTGTGAATTTTTGAGATATTTTTATGCTTTCATATATTTTGTTAATGTGAAATTAGCATGTTGGTCTTGTATATTATTAATGTTATACGTAAATTTTATGTGATCAGTTTAAATAATATATAACCTAAATTTTGAAATCATGTATTTTAAGATTCATACTTTCTTTATTCAAAAGTTTTATGTTCTTTAAGATTTTTTCGCTAGTTAATTTTATGTTAATCTTTCAACTATTTAATTTATATATCGAACTATTTTATTTTGTTATAATTTATTTTATTTACTAAAACTAATATTTATTTCATTATTATTTTAAAATAATATATTTTTAATATTTAAAAATTTTAAATAAAAATAAAATAATGATTTATAGTTTTTGGTGTTTTTAAATAATATGTGAACACTCTTAATGATTTATAGCATCAAATTATATATAGTAAATGAAATTTGTGAATATTTTAAATAGCATATAACCTAATCTTTAAAAATCACATGTAAAAATTTTATATAGTTAAGTTTTTTTGAAATTATTGCATTTTAGTATTAATTATCATTGTTGTTAGCTATGTTTATGATTATTTTCGAAAATCTATAATATATTAAGTTAAAATTATATATAATGTTTTTATTTTTGTAATTTTACCGTATTTGATATAGATTTATATTTTATTTTGACATAAACGATTTTGGTAATATTGACATATTTAAAAATAGAGATATAGCTATTTTATATCTTATGTGGATACCCTCAATGGCTTATAGCCTCAACTTTTATATAGTATAGAACACTCTTAATAATTCATAGCATCAAATTATATATAATAAATGTAATTTGTGAATATTTCATATAACCTAAGCTTTAAAACCACATGTTTAAAAAGGGAATTTTCATGTTTACCACATTATTGGTACCACTTTTTATTTTGACCTTCATTAAAGAGACATTTTCATAAAAACCATTTTAAGAGGTAATTTTTAAAAAAAATTAATTAGAATCCTAAATTTTATATTCTTAAATCCTATCCCACCTTACCCCACCCCTCAACTTTAAACCTTAAGTTTTAGATTAATTAACCCAAGGGTTATAAGTGTATTTTTTTCTTAAAAAATAAGGATAAAAGTGATTAAGGTAAACATGAAAAGTGGTAATATGAAAGTGATATTTTTGACAATTTCTCTATTTAAAATGTTTATAGTTAAAATTGTTGAAAACTATTGCATTTTAAAAATAATTATCATTGTTGTTAGTTATTTTTATGATTATTTTCGAAAATTTATAGTATATTAAGTTAAATTATATATAATTTTTTTATTGTAAGTCGACCATATTTTATATTGATTTATATTTTATTTTAAATGTAATTAGTAAATTAAAAAAAATTAATTTATTATAATATTAAAAATTAATTTATTATAATATGATTGATTCTTTTAAATTCTATGTGGCCACTCTCAATGTATTATACTCTCAACTTTCATATAGTATAGAACACTCTTAATGATTAATAGCATCAAATAATGTATAGTAAATATAATTTGTGAATATTTTCATTAGCATATAACCTAAACTTACATGTTTTAAATTTATATAGTTAAATTTTTTGAAAATTATTGTATTTTAAAAATAATTATCACCGTTGTTATTTATTTTATAATTATTTTCGAAAATCTATAAGTTAAATTATATATAATATTTTTATTTTTGTAAGTTTATCATATTTGATATAGATTTATATTATATTTGAAATAAACGATTTTGGTAATGTTTACATTTTCAGAAATAGAAAATTAAAAAAAAATTGTCATAATATAATTGGTTGTTTAAATCTTATGTGTTACCTTCAGTGATTTATAGACTCAATTTATATAATATAGAACAATTTTAGTGATTTATAGTATCAAATTATATACAGTAAAAGTAATTTGTGAATATTTTCAATAGTATATAACCTAAATTTTAAAAAGCTCATGTCTCAAATTTATATAGCTAAAATTGGTGGAATTATTGCATTTTCAAAATAATTATCATTGTTGTTAATTATTTTATGATTTTTTCAAATAAATAATATATTAAGTTAAATTATATGTAATGTTTTTATTTTTGTAATCTTAACATATTTGATATTGATTTATATTCTATTTTGAAATAAACGATTTTGGTAATATTAACATTTTTAGAAATAGTAAATTAAAAAATAAGTTGTCATATTTTGATTGGTCGTTTAACATTCTACGTGGACGCTCTCAATGGCTTATAGCCTCAACTTTTATATATAGTATAGATGAGACTGTCAAAAGCCTGAAAGAAAGAGTATGACACAAAAATAAAACGAAGGGCCTTGTTTAGTGGGGACAATAAAACCCAGGCCCATAACTCGAAGTTGAAGAAAGAGAGAGTCGCATACTGCATCGAGGAGAGAGAGAGAGACCGAGAAAAAAAAAACACCAAGAACAAATTTTTTTTTTCTCCCGAGAGGGAAACCAAAATTGAAAAGAAAAAAAAATTCATGGAAACGCTTCTTTTTTCCTAGAGAAATTGGTTTCTTCTTCGATTTGAAGCTTAAACAAAGAGGTTTGTTCATTCATTCTTCAGGGAAACCCTAGGAGAGAGAGAGAGAGATAACCTAATTTTAGGATTGGTGATTACCCGAGTTCTGTGCCCTAGCTTTGCCTTACCTTCAAAATTCAGGTCCTTCACTCTTCTTCTCAAACCCTAATCTCCTGCTTTGCTCATTCTGATTAGGGCAATGTTGATTGAGTAGCTTAGCTGATCAATTTCTAGTTTATGCAACATTGGTGTATCTAAGAGCTTTTATCTACTACTGAGTCTGTATTTTGAACTTTAATCGAATGTGTAGAATGGTAGCAGGGCCGGCCCGGGGCATAGGCAAAAGAACCGATTGCTTAGGATATCATGATTTTATATAACAATTTTAGCTATATGTAGGGCACTATATAAAAAATTATATAAAGAATGAAGGCATAAATTTGTATTTTGAGTGTAGGACATAATGATTTTAGATATAATGAAAGCATCTTTAATATGTTTTTACAGTTAGGTGTTGAATTAATGGGATATCCAAGGTGGTGATGCATGTATATCTTCTAGTAAATGCTGAGTTGATTTCATGGGAGGAGTTGTTGATAGTGGAGGTGGTGGTATTGGTCTCAAAACGTCTCCTCGCCGAACAGCTATTGAGAAGGCTCAAACGGAGCTAAGGTATTTCAGTTTGAGACTTCTTCTTCTGCGGCGTTGTGTTTAAACTCGCTACAGTGTGTAACAGCAAGTATGCTTGTAAACAGGCAAGAGTATGATGTCCGTGAGGAAAGGAGGAGAGAATTGGAGTTTCTCGAGAAAGTATGAATACTTATTTGCTATTTCCATCTTTTTTTTTCTTTTGGGGAACTTATTATGACAAGCTTTTACTCTTCTATCTGCTTCAGGGAGGTAATCCCTTGGATTTTAAGTTTGGTATTGCAACTTCACATAGCTTCCAGTCTACATCACTCACAGATCAGCAAGCAGAGCATTTTGTAAACAGGTACATTCGGGTTTTCTTTTTTTTTGTAGTTTCCCCTTCAATGTCATGGATTAACTGATCATTTAGTACGTATAAACCCCCCAGGGAAGTCAAGGATAGTTTTGCTACTGTCTCACCACATGGAGACTCTGTAGAGAGTAGTGGTAGACCCTCAGTTCCTACAGTTTCTGAACCCAATACAGCAGATAATCTTTTACTGTTTGATTCTGGAAATAAGTTAGTTGAGGGAGAAAACAATTTGAAATATCCTAATAGGCAAAACAGAACGTCCGAGTCAGAACGGTCACCCAAAGCGCACACCAACCAGAATACCAAAGAGACAGAGGATTCAGCCATCTTTCGACCGTATGCTCGTAGGAACAGAACAAAAATAAATCGGGATCCAGCACGGGCAAGTTCGACGGATTTAGTTCAAAACCGTGGTGGTCTTGCAACGTCTCTCTCTGCTCGCGGAGGATCAGTGGACGGAAAGGGTTGTATTCCTGACGCAGCCAATCAAAAGGATAAGCAAACAACCTCTGTATCTTGTCCAGTATTTGCAAATTCAAATGGTTCTATTGTTCCGGAAAATATAGCTCCTAGCAGTGTGCTGAATACCAAGGTGGATGGTGGACCTGTTGTACGAGAGAGTGCTGCTGGATCCAAAACTAGTCTATTGAAAGATGAAGCAGACATTACATGTAGAAAAAGCTCCGCAGATTTGCCTTTTGAAGAGGCACACCTAGTTTTGAATAGTACAAAGACTGCAGCAATAGCTGGCCAGGAAAACAATAATACCCAGTCGAATGAGCTAAGAGATTCTAGGAGAGAAAAAGAAAGTTTAACAGATAGAGGAGCTGCAGGGACAAAAGGGTTAGAGTCTTCTCATGCTAACAACTTAGAAGTAGATGTAGATACTGAAGGAGAACTTTATAGAGTGGACAAACTCGACTCAGATGAAATCTCTATGCAGAAGGCTTCAAGAGTAGATGGGTTTTCGAATCAAACAGTTGGTGAACTGACGATTGAGGATGAGACAGGTCGATCTACCACCATTACTGGTGAATGCAGTCCTACGCGTGAAATGCAGATAAATCCGGTGAAAATTGAAAATGAAAGTTACAGAAGTACACCTGAGCTACAAAATGAAGAGAAATGTTCTGACACTGAGAAAAAGCTTCAGCATGGGTTGGTTGTACAAGAAAGTGACAAGAAAGTTGGTAGTGTTTTAGCTAACAATCCTAGTAGCTCTTTGCACCCTGCAATAACTCAGGCATCTGTAGACGAAAATTCCAGCGTGGTTGGTAATAATGTATTGTCAGGAACTGACGTTGAAGCATTAAAACATCAGCCTAGCTCAGATGGGGGCTCAAAAGTGTTAGATAATGTGAAGGAAGACTCTATTCTTGAGGAGGCACGAATTATACAGGTTTTCTTTTTCAACTTGGCTTGATGACCTTAAGCGGTCGAGCTTTCAAGTTACTTATATACCTATTCATTTTTTATGGCTGACATAATACACTAACAGGCTAAGAGAAGAAGAATTGCCGAGTTATCTTGTGGTACCGCACCAGTGGAGGTTCGTGAGAAATGTCAATGGGATTTTGTCCTAGAAGAAATGGCATGGCTGGCAAATGATTTTGCGCAGGTCTGGTCTAGTCGAATCAGCTTTCTGATTAAAATTTTATATAGCTGCATGGAAACTGCTGCAATCTGTGGATTGTTGTTCTGTTTGTTTCCGATAGCATCTGGATGCATAAATGAGCTCGTCCACACATGTTTGCGGAACATTTTTCATTGATATTGCATGTTCTTTATTCTCACTTTTTTCTTTTCGTCATCTAGGAGCGCCTTTGGAAGATGACTGCTGCCGCACAAATTTGCCATAGAGTTGCTTTGACTTCTCAGTTGAGATTGGAGAAACAAATTCAGTACAGAAAGCTGAAAAATATAGCTTCAATCCTATCTAATGCTATTCTGAAATTCTGGAGTTCTGTAGAGGTTCCTAAGGAGCTGGAGGAGACAAACTTAGAAATTGATAAGGTATTTGTCTATTTGACTTACAGACCTCTTTTGTGGTTTTTGATGGCAAGAGTGATCATGTGGCTCCTCCTTTAAAAAAAAATCAGCATTATGCATACATAAACACATACACACGCACTTGTTAGATTGAAGTATTGACAACACCAATGTCCTGAAATCATATTGTTAAGTTTCTTTCGACACTGTAATCAGCGCAAATTTATACCTTTAATTGTCTTCCGTTTTTTACCTCCACGAATCTCTGGTTCTTTTGCTTTCTATGTTATGATTTTTGTAAACTTAATGGTATCTTGCGTTGTAATACCGTGCGCATCTGCAGGAGACCTGCAAAGAATCTAATTGTGATAGTGGCAGAAAATGTTTTGCTGCGGGTGTCAGGGAGTATGCAAGTAGATTTTTAAAGTATAACAACTCTTCTATTCCCTATCATTCAGCTGCACCATCAACACCGGACTATATGTGCGACCAAGAAATATTGGATGTATCTCTTGTTGATCAGCTAGCAGAAGTATGAAATTTTGTAAACTTTTTCTGCAGTTTCAGTTGAATAATATCGCTGTGGATAGCTCTATAATATAGCTGATTGAGCTTTGTTACTGTGCAGAAAAGCCTATTTTATTCAGTTCCATCTGGTGCAATGAAGGTTTACCAAATATCTATTGAGACCCATCTAGCACTCTGTGAGGTATGTTCTGTGCTAGAGCTCTCATATTGTAATCTTGATTACATATATTTCCTGAAAGTTTAAATCTGGTATCCGAAAATATTTAACAGTATTTCTTTGTTCCCAGAAGTCTGGAAATAGCATGCAGGAGGAGGTTGATACATCAGCCTATGATGCTGCTGGAGGTACAAAAAATTATTGGTTGGTTAAACTTCACATGCTAGTTAATAATTTACTGACTTTTTATCTCCATTGTAGATATAGAATACGATGTCACAGCGTTTGATGAGGATGAAGGAGAAACGAGTGCCTATTATCTTCCTGGAGCTTTCGAATGCAGCAAATCATTTAATTTGAGCCACAAAAAAAGGAAGAATTTGATGAAATCACATTCTGCCCGGTCATATGATATTGGAGCTGATAACACAGGTGGGTTTCACTCATCAAATTTGATGGCGAAAAGACCTGCTAGTAATATAAATGGCGGCCCAGTTCCGACACGCGTGCGCACTGCTTCCAGGCCGAGGATTGTGGGCTCTTTTGGATATGCTACTGCTGGGAGCTTACCAGTGCCATCAAAGACAGATGCATCTAGTGGGGATACTAGTTCTTTTCAGGATGAGCAAAGTAGTTTGAATGGCGGATCAGCATTTCAAAAAGGCACAGAGGTTGAATCAAGGGGTACCTTTGAGAAGCAGTTACCTTATGACATGGCTGAAACGTCAGGAAGACCTAAAAAGAAGAAGAAGAAGATCCATCTGGTAGTTTGCAATTTGCGCATCTCGTGCTAGGAAATAGTTGCTATTACTTTTACTCTACATTCCATTGTAATTTCAATTTCATTTGTTGCAGGGGTCTGCTTATGACCAAACCTGGCATCTCGATTCATCAGTCCATGCTAAACAGGTGAATTCATTGGTAAAAAATCTTATGAACAAATGTTTGTTATGCCGGAAGTTCAGGTGGTGTGTTCTAATCAATGTTATTGCTTGACTAGCTTGCTAAAATGAAAATTTTGCTACATGCTGGATTGTTTGCTGTATGTAAATATATTCTTGGGGTTGAAATGCTTACAAATTTATTATTTGCTTCCATTTTTCATCTTTTAGTGGTGGCTGTTGTGTTGACAGTTTCATATTTCTTGTAATGAGAACTTTAAGTTAGGATAGTTAGCAAAGATGTACCCTGTACTAGTAATTGACTTCCCATAAAAGCTTCTAACTTGTCCTCATTTTTGCAGAAGGACCACTGGAAGAAGCGACCGGAGAATTTCGAAACGAATGGTATTATTTGCAAATTCGTTTTTACTCTCTGTTGCATTGCAATTATAAAAATAAAATGTTGGATATTATGTAGTTAACTAGTTATAAACCTAGATTGGATGGTTATAACTTGGATCAATTCAACTGTTTCTGAAAACTAGCATAGGTTTGCTGCTTTATCGACATCTTCCCTTTCTCAATGCCCGAGTTTGTAATTCTTTGACTTACTTTGGTTGTATCGTATAAGGTCTGTACGGTCCTTCAAAGAAGCAAAGGAACACCAAACAGTCGGTAGAGAACAATTTTGATGGGGCCATGGCTCTCACTGGCTCAATTTCTTCTCCGGCAGCTTCCCAGATGAGCAATATGTCCAACCCCAACAAATCTATCAAATTTATTGGAGGTCGTGATAGGGCCAGAAAAATAAAAGGCCTTAAGGTATATGCTGTTGAGGTTTTGCCAACTCTTCCAGTCTCTTTATTATAAAATTTTCCTTTTTTTAACTTGATATTTGATTTACGCAGATTTCTTCTGGCCAGCATGGTTCTGGAACTACATGGTCACTATTTGAGGATCAGGTAATCTATTTTTTCTTCTTCCTTAACATCCATATACTGTTAGGTTGCTCTATGAATATCTAATTATTTTCCCACCATTTAGGCGCTTGTTGTCCTGGTGCATGACATGGGCCCTAACTGGGAGCTCATTAGTGATGCAATGAATAGCACTCTTAAAATCAAGGTAAGTGCATGTCGTTTGATTTCACTGTTTGTTTCTATTATAGTGAACATTTGGGATTTGTTGCTGGCTGATTGATTTTACTATTGTTATCCGCATTTTTTAATTTATTATACAGTGTATATATCGTAGTCCAATCGAGTGCAAGGAGCGGCATAAGATTCTGATGGACAAGACTGCCAGTGATGGTGCTGATAGTGCAGAAGACTCAGGGACATCTCAATCTTATCCATCCACTTTGCCTGGCATCCCGAAGGTTTTTCTTTAACTCTGAGAAGCTGAATAAAGTGTACGCTATGTTTAGACTAATTCGAATACCCATGATATGTTTGGTATATTCAGGGAAGTGCAAGACAGTTGTTTCAGCGACTGCAAGGGCCAATGGAGGAAGATACCCTGAAGTCCCATTTTGAGAAGATTTGTTTGATCGGGAAGAAGTTACACTGTAGAAAGACACAGGTTGGTTCACCTAGTACTTTATTATTGTTTACAAGCTTGTAACCGTTGTCTTGAAATAGTGATAGTTCAAGTTAATTTATAGCTTAGTTCTTGAATCCCTTGTTGGAAGAATGCTGGAGGGCTCTTAACTTATAGTTCCAGAGAGTGTTCTGAGGTTTTCCACGAATTTAGGTATTTAAGTTGCACTGGAGATGGTAAACGTGTTTGCCTATAGAAATCCAAGATATGGAATTTGAGAAGATGGGCTGTCTTGTCTTCCTATAGTCAGTGTATGCTGAACGTGACATGTTTCGAAGCATATCTGCAAACTTGGCCAACATTAAAGTCATTAGGAAATAAGAACCATTACGGTGTAGTCTGAAGTTTAAATCTTGTAAGGCCTTAATATTGTTTTCTTGTTGCTAATTCTGTCCATTTTCTACCCGTTTCATCGATCTTCAAGAATGATGGTCGTGACCAGAAGCAGATAGTACCAGTTCACAATTCACAAGTCATGGCTCTTTCTCAAGTATTCCCGAATAACCTGAATGGAGGTGTTCTAACGTAAGTTTTAGTGTTTCCGAATATATATATATAGTTCCTGACAACTACTTCCGCGGCTCTAATATTTTGCTACTCTCTGGATGAAGGCCCCTAGATCTCTGTGATGTGGCAACTTCAGGTCAAGATTTATTTTCACTTGAAAGTCCAGGTTCGCATCCGGGTCTTCCAATGTTGAATCAAGGGACGCCTGTGCTCCCTACATCTGGAGCAAATCCATCCACTCCTGGATCATCTGGTGTGATTCCCGGTAACAATTTACCAACCACTCCTGGTCTGCACAGTGCTTCTGCAAGGTAGATATGTAATAAATGGTTTGTTTGGGAGAATGCAGACGTTTGTGCATCTCCGCGCAATGTACTCGAGGATTGCTACTTCTTTTGGTTGTTTATATTTTTTCTTTTTCTTATAGGGATGCTAGATTCAACGTTCCTAGAGGGTCTTTACCACTTGATGAACAACACCGACTCCAACGGTTTAATCAGATGTCATCGGGTAAAAACCTGCAGCAGAATTCTTTATCAACTCATGGAGCTGTCTCAGGATTGGGACATCGCGTAGTTCCTGGTGTAAACACCATGGGTGTAAGTGGAACGAACAAGGGCACACCCATGTCAAGGCCTGGCTTTCAAGGGATTGGCTCAACAGCAATGCCGAATACTGTTAGCATGCTGTCCTCTGGTATGGTGGGAATTCCAAACACGGGTAACATAAAATCTGGAAGAGGAGCTTCTCAAGTAAACTCCATGGTCAGGCCGCCTCGTGAAGCTGTTCAGCATATGATGCGGGTAAGCTACTTGGCTTTTGTTTGCTGCTATGATAACTATTACAGTTAAGTTTTAAGATTACTTTGCATGCGAGAACGTAGCATAGTTACCTGTTTTCTAACTTCACCACCCGAACTAATTTATCTGGCACCTTGGTTTAGTTTATAGACGTTCAGCGCCTTTTTTTTTTGTCTACCGCTGCTCCATTGACTTTTAGAAACTGTTTGGCATCATTTTGAACAATCCAGAGAAGATGAAAACTGATATGCCTAAGTTTCTGATGCAGGCTGCTCAAGGGAACAGTCAGGGGATCCCAGCTTTCGGTAGTTTGAGTTCTGGATTTACCAACAACCAGACAACTTCTGTTCAGTCGTACCCAAGCCATGTTTCCCAGCAACATCAGATGCCACAGCAGTCGCATGTGCTTGGAAATTCGCATCATCCTCAGCTCCAAAGCCCAAGCCTAAGTCATGCCACTGGGGCACAGCAAGACGGATTTGCTCTTCGTCAAAGGCAAATGCACCAGAGGTACATGCAACAGCAGCAGTTTGCAGCATCTCAGGGAACTTCGGCTTCTTCTTCTCCGCAAAAAAGTCCTCAGACTCAGCCACCTGTTTCGCCCCAGGCTTTACCGATAACCCCAGTGTCTACCCCTCCTAATAGTAGTGCTATGGCACAACAGAACCCTCAAAAATCTCAGCTGCCGCTTCATGGTCTTGGTAGGAATCCTCAGTCTAGTGCTCCTGTAGTAAACAACCAAGCTGGAAAACAACGGCAGCGGCAACACCAGCAGCAATCTGGAAGACAACATCCACACCAGCGACAGCCAACACAAGCTCAACAGCAGAATAAACAATCAAAGGGGATGGGTAGAGGAAATATGATCCATCAGAACATCACTGTTGATCAGTCACACTTGAATGGTCTCACCATGCCCCCGGAAAATCAGGCTACCGAAAAGGGAGAGGCAGTGGTTCCAGTTAGGCCTGATCAGCAACTGCCAAAAGTACAGTTACCTTCAGACAATTGCATTCAAGGCCAGAGCTCGCCTGCGGCCTCAAATAACGTCTTATCCACCTCTAGCCCAT
Source organism: Moricandia arvensis (assembly GCA_905132765.1). Classification (NCBI taxonomy): domain Eukaryota; kingdom Viridiplantae; phylum Streptophyta; class Magnoliopsida; order Brassicales; family Brassicaceae; genus Moricandia; species Moricandia arvensis. The sequence goes on along the minus strand of CAJHQP010000397.1, from coordinate 65,204 downwards.
CAACTTCACCAGCAATTGCACCTTCCCACCATCAGCATTTATTGCTACACCAAAAGCAGCGCAATCAGGTGCAGCCAACAGCTCAGCGAATTGTTCATCAGAATCATCTAGGGAACTCTGGATTATCAAGGAAGTCCCAAGCTGAACTTGTGCCACGTGTTCCGCAGTCTGTCACCAATACCACACAAACAACTAGTAGTATGAGTACGAGCAAGGGTATGCCTCAAGTGAGTAATGATTCTTCTGCTGTGCCTTCTCCAATTGCATTGGAACCCTCATCAAATGCCGCCTCTGTGCAAAGCGCTGCTCCTAAAGTAGTAAACAGTTCTAATACAGATTCAGCTAGTAGTAATCCAGTAACAACACCGAACCAAGGACTAGCGCAAAAGCATTTGCCTGCTGATTTACCTTGTCAGGAGCTCAAGGGCGTGATACAGAGACAACCATCCCTACCGTCAGTAGAACATAGACGACCAAAGTTGCCAGAGCAGCTGACTGTACAAAATCAGAAACATCTTGCTTCTGATCAGCAGCCTCCTCAACTAGAAGAAGCAGAAAAACTACCATCTCCCAAGCCTCCTGACACAAAAGTGGAATGAGAGGCACATCAGATCAAAACCTAGAACCTCGAGTAGTTGTAAATCCTGCAAAGGGTTATGCCGGCCTTTACCGATGGCCTTGTACAGGTACTCAAAAACTGGTTTGTACAGAGTCTCATCACTTTGTGGCATTAAACATCATCAAGTGGGTGGTCTTTGGATTTGGCTTAGATGGTGTATAACTTAAACATTGGTTTGGTCCAGCCAAAGTAAATTGTAAACTCTGCACGTTGAGTTTGAATAGTCGATGAGGGCAGAGGAAGATAAACGGGGAAAGAAGGTGGATAGATAGATTCATGATGGTCTTTTTGACATCTTTTGGACGCAAGAGAGGAAGGTATTATCTATGTAAATTACCGCTGCATCATAGAGAGAGGTCTCTTCTTGCTTCTCATCTCTTGGTTTGGGAGAGTAGAAAACAGTTTATAATGTTTTGTATAGAAATCTGCTCTTCCACCCACTTTTTCTTTTGTTTCCTCAACTTGTTGCATATATTTAGGGCCTTAAGTAGCCTTCTAATTTCTACTCTTGTGGGTTTAGGTCATTTTAATTTGAATGTATTGTTGTTTTCCTACTTTTTTATGGTTATAAATGGGAAAACAAAAGAGACCATATATGCTTTCAAGCTCCCATAACATTGGATTACTTATGGCATTTCTGGTTTAGAGAAAGAACACTGTCATCTTTTGCTATGTTAGACAACTAGCACTCTCGCTTTTGTGTGCTTAACGAAAATACGTATAAGCTGACTTAAAATAGCTGTGGTATACTTGCAAATTGGCATTCTTGTGCAATGGTTGCTCGTTGATGTTTTTTCTTGATAATACTTTTGTCAATAATGTATGTCAAAGTCTTTAGAAAGGTGATCATAGTATTTTTTGAAAATTTATCATTTGTGTGTTTTGGTTATTTCGTTAAAACTTTATCAAAGAAAATTTTGAACAGATAAAAATCTATATATATCTATATATATAAAGAAGACTTTGTCTCTCTCTAGGGACTGCCACGTCATCAAATAAGAAGATGAGAGCCTTCCACGTGTCCCTTCATCATTTTGATTTTTTTTATTTGTTCACGTTAATGGGCCAGTACGTTTTGAATGGGCTTTGTGTTCTGTGATATTCAATAACCAAATAACAATTAATAAGCTTCAATATTAACTATGACAATTGTTTTGGGTTTCGGAAGTTTGTTCACGTTAATGGGCCAGTAGGATTCCTTCAATGCATTGCATTCCTTTTTTTTCCAGTCGGTGAAACACAACTATAAATAGATTAATCTTGAATCCATAAACTTCATCATTTCATTTTACGCAGTCATATTACTCTTATAAACTTTGGTAGAGCATAATGGCGAAGAACTCTTCTATCCTCCTTGCTGATTTCAAAGCCAGACACTATAGCACCACCGGTTAGTCTACGTGATCCCGACTCTTCTATCCGTTCAGTTTGCGTCGTGGCTGAGTCGGCCATCTCTTCTTGGATGATGAAACCTTCTTTTGCTTGCGCATTCATGAAGCTGTTAGCAGACACGCTTTTTACAAGAGCATGAGGTTAATGTGAGATCATAGAGGCGTTGTGTCTCGCGGCGGACATTGATGCGGCGGATGATTCGGCTGAGGCAGATGCTTCTTACTAGGCTGGAGAGAGGTGATGAATCAGATGATGGAAACATGGAAATAAGTCTCAGATTTACCAGAGAAGGCTTCTCCACCAAGATAAAAGTGTGACATGCTCTTGATTAATGTAAAGGTTGGCCTCCTCATATTCCCTCGCATTTCTTTTCAGTTTTGGATTACTTAATAGCAATTCTGACGTTTACAACTTCATAAAGTTTAATTAGACTAGATCAAGGTGATTTTATATTTTTTAGGAGCTTCGGAAACATCTTGGAGAGGTTTTCAATACACAAATCTCTATATTCCTGTTATTATATGAGCTCAGTCTCAGACCTTTGTTTCATGTTTTATGATATTTTAAATCAATAAAATAAAGAGGCAATTTTAATTGCCAAAAACAACATATAGCTCTTCCTCTGTTTTCAACATTACGAACATGGACAAAACTTATATTTTACGAACAACAGAGCAAACAGAACGATTATTATGCAGGTCTCTTTTTAAAGTGTCCAGCCAATGAGTCCCACAATTTTTCTAAAGTATTAAAATTTAAAAAAATGTTGCATATATGATATTTTCTTTCAATAAATTTCTATGAAACGATAGACTTGATTACGAACCTAGACAAAAAATAGATTTTACCAACAACAGAGCAAACAGAACAATTATTATGCAGGGATATTAGTAAAGAGCGGTTACGTTCTACATAGGAAATATTAACTTCTACTTTAAGATATATTTATAAACATTCTTCACAGGAAAATAGGACTTCTCACTTTAAGCTATAATTGTAAACATGTAAAAACCCTTATTTGCAGCTACAAAATGTAGGTTGAAAACAAAATGTTGATGATTTAGGTTGAAACGATGACCAAAAAAAAAGGTGTCGTTTATTTTAATAATCTTTTTTTCTTAAATAAAGTGGATGTCGTCTATTTATCTTCGTAATTGATCAACAATACAGCGTGCCGTTTTACACCCGCTGCCCAAATATGGTGATGGTCCAAACAAGAGACATATTATAAAATAACATGCACGAGATAAGTAAGCGGAAAATAAAACTACACAATCTAAAATAAAATAAATAGAAAATAATTTTACATCACCAAAATTAAAAGAGCTCACAAAACCTTATAAAACAACTTTAATTATTAGAAAATATAGTTAACTGTAGCAAAAGTGAATCTTAATAAATAAATAAAATCAGGGAAATAATGATTCATACTAATATATACCAATCCTTCAAACTTAAAACAAATGTTAAGGAAAATTCAAAAGAAAATAATTCATGAACAAAACACGGATCAACCCCTAGAAGATCACATATATAATAAATTATACCCTGCAACTACTTCATATCGACACAAACATCAAAATCAAACATAATAAATCTTAACATACATAATCTTTCCACGTCCAAAACTTTCTTAAAACCATAAGTGTTTTTATACACTTTTCATGTAAATCAACATAAAACCCACACAATGAAATATATAATAATATATTTATATATATCATATGTAAAGTATATTCCGCTCGTAGCGCGGACCGACCCTAGTACTAAATAAAAGGGACTATTTTCAAGCCCTCTCAATCAATCCACCTCAACAAAAAATCCGGACCAATGGGAAATAGCCACTACACTCTAATGAACATGTCATCTCTATTCCTACAATCAAGTATTGGAAAAATGGCGTATTTTGATCCCTACATTTCGGTCGAGGTTTTTCATACTCGAACAAAGAATAAGTGCGGAATCATATTCCGGATTATATATTTTCTAAACAATATTTGTAAAATAATTTGTATATGTGTTATCATCAATTAATTTTTATAAAAAAAATGACATGTTTATTTTAAAAATCATGACAGACGTGTACAATTTTTCTTATAACTTTTTGGTAAAAGTTTGTAAACACAATAATGACTGTTAACTCTTATATCATTATTAGTGAAAACTCTTTACATCAATATTTATTTTTGGTAAGACTATTAAAATAGGTTAGTTATTAATAGTTCATATATCACTATTACATTAATATATAAATTACATTAATAAAAAGTAAGTTAAATATCATTATGAATTTTTTTACATCAACTTATATATCATATTCTCTATAAATATATACGTTGTACAGAAATTAACTGGAACTGTTCATCAACAAATACAAAACTAAAAGAACACTGATCAAATACTTTTTATAGTCAAAATGATGAAAAATTTATTAATCGTTCATTAGGTTAATTAAAATTATCTTTTCTCAGTTTAACATATTTTAACTAAAACAAACAAATTTTTTTTAAGAGTATATATATATAGGTGATCAAAGATTTATTTAAGATTAATAATTATTAAATATAATATATATTTAATTTTTATATGTAATTTTGAAATTTATTAAAATTTAGAAAAAATCAAATTTAGATAACTAAACCAAATTAAAAGAAATAAGATTACAAAAAATATGTTATGATTTTTTTTTCAAACCATTAAATAAAAATATAAAAATATTAATGTCCAAATGCAAAATTATATATTAAAAAAAACAAATTATATTTAAAATTATTATTTCTTGTGTATGGGTGCAAAAAAAACTCATTGTATACAAATTTGTAAACTACTTCTTCTTGTTCCTCTATTTAGAACCATGGATGCCCTTAACTTTGCACTATGGTTTCAGATTTGGCAACGGATCTGGATCTTTCGGCAAACCCAGAATCTTTTTGTATTTATTTAATTAGATTCATCAATCATTAAGAAAAAGGTCTAAAGCTGATCTTAAACTTTTGAAGGTCACAAGCTCAAAACCCAAAAAGTGGCCGAAAATTAAATTATGTACATGTAAAGAATTAAACGGATGGCCGGCCATGAACTAAAGCCCATAAAGCAAAGATTTTAGGTGAATTTCTTTAGTGTAGTGGTTATGAGTTGTATTCTAATTCTTGAGGCATTGGTTCGAAACTTCATTTTTAATTTTCTTTTTTGATCATAACAATAAATAAGCAAATTTATCGGATATTCAGATTTTCTTAACTAATTTACTTTCCTTATATATTTGTGTATATTATAGTAAATTTGAAATATAAAAATACAGAAATTAATCAATAACTAATTATTTTCCTATCCTAACCTTAACAGTTATGTTTTTTCTTCTCATTTTTTACCTTCTACCACCAAAACAGTATTTTCCATAGTTCATCTTATCTGTTGAAATAAGTGACTCTCCCTGTAAGTCTTCTTTAACTATTTCTTTTTCTTATTTTTTTCTTTAGTAAATTCTTATCAGTTCTTTTTTAGAATTTTTTAAAAGCTAAAAGGACTATTCTTTCATTAATAGTTTACTGATGTTTTTTTAGAACAGACTAAAATTTAATAACACTTTGCATTATTTGAGTACATATTTAAAATATAACAAAATTATTATTATCATTATTATTTATTTTTTAAATATAGCAAACAATTTTTTGTTAGAATGAATGTAAAATTGTATTCAATCAAAAAATTTGTTACAACAAGTGCTACTGTTTTATATGTACATATCTGAAATTTGAACAAAGAAATTATAGCTCTAAGTCTTCATGTCAATCTTGTTTCAAACCATATTCCTAATCCTTCTTCAAGATATTTTTTGCCTTTCCCCTTCATTGCCAACAGCTTCAAACGAATCAGTTTGTCTACAATCTTTAGTAGAGTCTTCACATCCTTCGGTTCCTCACCATGCCTTCGAGCATTGCGCTCATTCCAAATGTTGTGTACCAAAGCTTGAAAGGCATAGCGAGTTAGATATACTTCTGTGGAGGTGTTCATTTTCCTAGAATTATATATTATGTCTAATATATCATCCCGATCTGTGGTAAACTTCTCTTTCTAGATCTCCCCTAACCAGCTCTTTCCAAACTTCCTTAGGGTAACAACAGCTGAAAAATAGGTGACGGCGAGTTTCTTGCAGCTCATGAGACAGAACACAGGTTGTGTAGATTGTCCTGCACCGCAATTGCATTCTATCACAAGTTTGTAGTCTATTATGCACTGCTATCCAGACTACAAAAGAATACTTAGGCGTAGATTGAGGAAACCAAACTCCTTTACTCCAAGAACACTCTGGTTTAGCCTGTCGCATATTTTGCCATGTTTTCTTTGTAGAAAATTTTGCGAAGTATTTACCCTCAATGTATTTCCATAATGGAATATCCTCCTCTTCATTCACTCGTTTCCGCAAGGTATCAATTGCATTCTCCACTTCATTTAATATTTACTCTGTGTCTTCTTCTTCTATGTTCGTGCAGAATATCAGCAACCAACGCACTATCTGATATCTCAAAATCCAGAGTACTTCTATCACCAAACAACCTTTTAAGAGAACCCAAATGTGACCAGAAATCATACCAAAAGGATGTTTGTCTTCCATTATTAACTTTCATCTTGTGATAAGATTTTACTATATCTCTCAACTTCAGCAGCTTTCTCCACATCCAAGAATCATATATTGTATTACTCTTGATTGACCAAAAGGATTCATTTCTTATCAGATAACAGTGAATCCATTTTACCCACAGAGAAGATTGAATAGAGAAAAGTCTTTATATCAGTTTAGACATAATACCTTATTAATGTTTTAAGTGGTCGAAGTCCCAAACCCCCCTTTCTGTTTTGGTATACATATGTCTTTCCAAATGATCTTTGCTTTACTCGTCTTTCAGAAGCTAGCATGCAATTTAAATGTTGATAACCAGAAATTAGCCATACTTGCAATAACCGAAGAAATAAGTTGGAGTCTTCCAGCATGTGACAGAAACCTTCATGTCTATGATTTCATCCTTTTTCTCACCTTCTCCACTAGGGGCATATAATCAGTGACTGACATTGGCTTTGTAAGGAGAGAAAATCCGAGGTATCTAACTGAAAGCTAGCCTGATGCAAATGGAAACCTTGATAGTATTTCTTCTTCGCGGATATTTGAAATTCCTGCAGTATGCAAAGTTGATTTCTCCAGACTTATCTTTAACCCTGATATAGCTGCAAAATCTCCAAATATCTTCAGAACACCCTCTATAGATCTTGTTGTTCCGTTTGTGAATACCAGAAGATCATTCGCAAAGCATAGATGTGACAACTGAATATTTTGGCATCGGGGATGATATTTTATCTCCTTATTAGCTGATGCTTTATCTATCATGTGAGATAAGACATTTATGCATATAACAACCAGATAGGGTGATAACGCACAACCCTGCCTCAAGCCCATTTTACTTTGGAAAAACCCAGCTAATTATCCATTCTCTTGTACTGAAAATGATGGCGTGCAAACACAAAGTTCAATCATTGAACAAACAGATCAGGTATGTTGAGGGATCCCAATGTATTAAGCAGAAACGACCATTTCACAGAATCAAAAGCCTTAGCTATATCTATCTTCATAGCACATCTAGGCGAAACCTCCTCTTTGTGATAATCTTTAACAATCTCAGTAGCTAATAACAGATTCTCCACTAACAACCTATCTTTTATGAAAGTAGATTGGTTGTAGGTGATACATTGAGGAAGCGTACCTTTTAATCGATTGGCAATGATCTTCGATATGACCTTGTACAAGATATTGCAACAAGAGATTGACCTATAGTCTTTCATCTCTGTTGCATCCTCCTTCTTCAGGATAAGGTCTAGGATAGTAGTCTTCAACCTTTTAGGCAAAAATCCTTTACTGAAGAAAGATTGGACAACTACTATGAAATCATTTCCGATAATACTCCAAGATGCCTTGAAAAACTCTGCAGTGAATTCATCAAGCCCATGGGATTTATTGCTTGGCATCTTAAACAATACCTCTCTGATTGCATCATTTGATATTGGCTTAACCAGTTGTGATCTCTCCAAATCAGAACAACGAAACTGGAGAATTTGTTGTAGCTCAACACTTGTCACATTTTGAATATCAGCTGGCTCTAAGGATAAGAATTCATAGAAGAATATATATGCCTCAATTTTAATTTCTTCTTGAGATGTAACCACTTCTCTTGATGGACACTTTATCTCATGAATTGCATTCTTTGATTCTGAGCTTAGCTGCATTGTTAAAAGCTTTGTTGTTACGATCACCTAATTGGAGCCAATGTAACTTGGACCTTTGTTTCAAAAGCTTTTCTTTAATATCTGAAATTATGTTCCACCTCTCAGCAGCACTCAAATCTCCTTAATATTATCCTGCATAGGTTCCTTATACAACCTCTTTTGCTTCTAACAAAGATCCAAGTATGCTTCTTTAACTCTTTTCGATAAATCTCCTAGGTTTTCTTTGCTTAACCTCCTTATAAAAGGCTTCAGACCTTTCAGATACTTTGAGAATCTAAATAGGGCAGAGGTAGACTGAAACAAAGATTGAGTAGTCTTCCAATAATTATCAATCAGCTTTAAAAACTCTGGTATTTCTACCAATGCATTTGTAAATTTAAATGGGTTTTTCTTACCAACTGCTTCAGTACTCAGATGGAACCTTCCACGAAGGTGATCTGAACATCCTCCAGCTTCAAACACACAAAGATGGTGATCGCTGATTAAGCCACACTTCATTAACAAAAAACTGATCCAATTTCTTGCATATTAAACCTTCATCCCTCTTATTACACCAGGTAAACTTGGGACCTTGACAACCCAAATCTATAAGATGACAATACTGAACTATACTCTCAAAGTCTCTCATACTATTCGTAATTACCTCTTAATCTTGGTAACTAGAATGTTCATCTCCTTCAAGTATTTCGTTGAAATCTCCCATGATAATCCATTGTTTATTCTTGAATATTGGTGAGTCATGATGAGACTTTATATCACTCCACAATCCTCTTTTATCTTTCACTGTATTCTCAGCATATATGAAAGAACAAAAGAACTCTTCACTTTCTCCCTCTGCAAAAACAGAAACTGTTATTATTTGGTCAAACTTAAACATTGGAGTCAGCCTGATTTGAGAATTCCAAAAAGCCCAAATTCTGCTTTTTCTACTAAACTCATAATTGTTTATATAAGACCAGTTATTAAACACTGATGAAACAATCTGCTGAGCCTAATTCTCCTTGACTCTTGTCTCCAATAAATCTCCAAATTGTAACCCTTTTGTATTTAACCAATTGCAAAACATTGTTTGCTTTGATCTTTTATTAAACCTTCTTATATTCCAAAAGAATCATGACGTGAGTAGATTTACGGCTGCTTCTTCTACCCAGGTTACCATGCTTCTTCTACCCAGGTTACCATGCTTCTTTTCTTTACCATACACTGCTGCTTCAGATATAACCTTATGATTAGTCTTCGATTTTCTCGGAAAAGTGGGCCTAGTGTTAGTACTAGCCAACTCCATCCAGTGTTCCTTCTGTATGCCCGCTATACCCTTCTCACCTTCATAATGATCCTCTACTGTTTCAATATATTCTACTTCCATGTCGTCTTTCTTCTTGTCTTCAAAACCTACTCCATTTTCTCCTACCTTGCTTTTACTCATAGCATCTTCTACTTCTTTTAATTTCTTTTGCACCTCCTTCGTTTCCTTAACCACTAACTATGCTTTTCCTTCTTCATCTTCTATCACTTTACCAATCAATTCTCCTTTTTCGTCAACATCCATAAGAGTAGAGTATCCAGATGGGGTTAGGATTTTCACTTGACCATATTCGAGAGCTTTTGTTGTAGGACTTCTACTTGTTTTCCCCATTGAGACCTCAGACTATCCCTCAACCACTGACCCTCTTCTAATTTCTCATCCTTATTATCCAATTGACTAGATATCTTCTGTATGTTTCTACCACTGTCTCTGAACTCTTCTCGCCAATCTCTGTATTTGTCTTCTTTCGAGTATTACTCTCATCCATCTTTTCTTGAAGCTTATGTTGTATTGATCCAGTAAATTCATCCTTCTTATTCATAACACAAGGTTTTCCTGTGTGTCCCCATTTCCCACAAGTGTTACATCGAAGAGGAAGCCACGAATATATGAATTCTACCAAGGATGATTTACCATAATTTGAGAAGTTTATCTTTCTAGGCAACTCCTTTGATAAATCGGCATGAAGAAACACCTTTGGTAGCTTGAAATTAGAGCAAGAAGATGTTTCAGGATGAAGTCTCATCGGAAACCCAGCTGCACTTGCTATAAAACTCAATCCCTCCCACGAGAACATATTCATAGGCACATTCTTCATGTGTACCCACAATGGTATAGATCTTACTTCAGGCTTCTCCTTTAATTCATCTGGTGTCCATTTGGTAACAACCAATGGTATATTACCTATATTCCACATTCCTCTCCTCAACATTCTTTCTCGCATTGATGGATTTGCTGCTTTGAACTTCATTGTTGTACTATCCACTTCCTGGACCTCTATCTGCTTGTTTTATCTCCCTGCGTCCATATTTTGTTCACAATAGCATGAACTCGAGCTATGTATGGTGCTGTATCCAGAAATTTACCGATCAGATAATCTTCCGAGAGAAGATTTGCCTCATTGATCACCTCATCTGGTATCTCTACTATATTTTGGCCTTCACTATCCTTGATTTCCAAATCATATTTCCTGAAAACCTTTTTATCTTGTGTTACTGCAACCCACGACAAATCACCTTTTGAGAAAACCTCTGATTTCCCTGAAATTTTCCCTGATTCCACTTGTCCCTCGTCCATGATCTCTTTCCGCACTTTTGATTGTCTCCGATTGCCGGCAACGAGCTTGATGAACCTGGCGGCTCCACTGAATTCATTCCGAGATAATCCTACTGGGGACAAAGGTCCCACATTGATAGTTGGAAGGGATCCTTAACAATATATAAGATAGATGGGCCACTCCACTTATCACCAATTGGTTTTAAGTTAGAAGTCCATCTAGCTTAACATGGTATCAAAGCCATCATCTCGAGGGGGAATATTAGGGACAAATGTCCCACATTGGTAGTTGAAAGGGATCTTTAACAATATATAAGATAGATGGACCACTCCACTTATCTCCAATTGGTTTTAAGTTGGAAGCTCATCTAACTTAACAAACCATGTTCACCAAATCGCCAATCACCTTATTTTTTGCCCTTTATCGAGACGGTACGTTTTCAGTTGGCACCGATATTTTATTAACTAATTCTATAGCAAACAAATTATAGTTAAGATCATCATTTTAATGTGCTTTAGGAACCAAATACATCCGGACCGGCACTGATTAAACTCAGTCTTTTTCAAAGATACAATGACTAACCTCTAGGCTACAAAGTATTTTTGGAGAAATGGAGCCGATTAAATACTTATTTAGGTCAGGGCCAGCTCTAAGAAGTTCTCTAGAATTCTTTGGTTGAGTTCGGTGACGCAGACAGTTCATTGTCAGGATGGTCAAATGATCCACATAAAATAATGAAAACACTATAGTTTTTATCAACAACTAGAATTTACACTTGCGCTACGCGCGAGTCTGCATTTATAACTTAGTTTACTTTTTATCAAAAATTTAATTTACAAATTATAATGATTTCTATAAATTTTATTTTTATGAAAATGGTTTTAAAATATGTTTTCTACTTTTATTTGTTTACAAAACTGTAATTTTAATTTTATTATTATTTAGTATTTAGTATTTGTTTATATTATAAATTATGTATAACTATTTATATTATTTAAAGATAATTTTTTTTATTATTATTTGATAGATTGCTGAATGCATATAAAGATGATACTATTATAAAAAAATTATTATACTTTTATTTTTTTAATTTGGATGAAATAAAAAAATAATCTATAAGCATGATGTTTAAATTTTCTATTTACTTATCAAAGTTATATCATAAATGTGTGAATGCTATATATTTATTATATGCTCATATATACTTGAAATATTTTTGTTTATTTATGTTTATATATATATATATATATATTATAGATATTTTAATATTTTAATTAATTATACTTTTGTAAATGTACTGTTTGAGATTAAAAATTTCTAGATATTCTTAGGTTCATTGTTGTAGCGAGAAGTAAGATATGTTTGTGAACAATACTTTTCATCAATTTCTTTGTGGAAATTGGTAGATAATTAAAGAATAACATAAATAATTGGCCCACTGAGTAGAAAATGCAAAATAATGATTATTAAAAAGTTTAAAGATAAGAAGAACTATGAACTTAGGAGAAACATGCTCACTCTTATTAATACCACACTATTAGCTATAACATTTACTTTACTTGTGTGGCAATTATAATTCTCATTGTTGATGAGGACCCGCTTCCAAGGAAAATTATATAAAGAAAAAATATCATTAGAACATGATAACAAAGTCTTATATTTTTATATAGAGAGTAATGAAGTTTTTACCATATCGATCTTTACTCTTGTCAACCGTTTGATTAAATTTGGGATAAGAATGAATCATAATTTTACCTCTCAATATCATGGCCAGCATGATCTACATGTATAAAAATTGTTTGTCTAATGAAGAATTTATGAGAAGTCACCTTGTAGATTGTTTTGTTAATAATGACCAAGTTCATAATCTTGCATAGACTATATCAACTTTTAAATTTTCCTTGTAATAGTCTATTTGATTAGATAGTTGAATGCATAGATTTTTCCTGTAAAAATTTGTGTCAAACATAATATATAGTATGTTTCATAAACATGTATATTGGTAAGGGCTAAATAAACATCCTTATTCCTTTTGATTAGTGAGAAACAACTCAAACCTCATAACCAAACCACCCCTTTGATGTTACATTTTTTCCAAAACATGAGTACTCTAATAATAATTTTATTCTTATTAAAACATTTTTAAAGTCATCGAACATCAAAGAAGAAGCAAAAATCAATCATTATTAAATCTTTCTTTTCTTTCTTGATTATCTTGTTTTCTCTCATGGAACTTTATACAGTTATTTATAGTCACACTAATACTTTATATATAGCTTTTTTTGTATTATATAATAAGTAAATTTTTGTAGCTGTTTTCGTTGTTTCTTACTTTAACTATTTTAATATTAATTTACATTTTTGAAGAATTATGAAAATTGAATTGTTACTATAAGGTTTGGATGTTTGCTATTTTGATATTAATGCATTAGCAGTTAAAAAAAGAAAATTTCATTATGAAGAAGCGATTGTCTTTTGATGTTGCCATATCATAACTTAATCTGTCTTAAGACATAATTTAAAAAAAAAACTTTCTACTATTTGTTTTTTCTTACATAGAGTTTTAAAATGTTAATTTCACGTTTGATATACAATATGCCATTTTCTTATATATATATTGATCATACATTTGTGATCCTCTACCTCCAATACTGTTATTATACTATTATTCACGTTTTTTTGCAATTTAACTTATTTTACATTTTTATCAAAATGATTTCTTTTAATGATTTTTATTTGTATAAGTTTAATATTAATTTTTATTTCATTGTCTAAGAAACATTTACTGGTAATCTTAATACATTTAAAATAATAAATAAAATAGTGATTCAAAATATAGTTTTTGGTGCTTTAAAACAATATATGGACATTTTTAATGACTAATAGCCTCAACTTAAATCTAGCATATTTTGTTTTGTGAATATCTTAATAGCATATAGCCAAAAAATTTAAATCGTGTGTTTTTTTTGTCGACTAAATCATGTCTTTTAAATTTATAAAGTTATAATTGTTTGAAAGTCTTGAATTTTTAAATAATTACTATTTTGTTAGTTAATTTTATGTTAAAATTCGAAATTTATCATAGATATTAAGTTAATATATTTTGTTTCTTCTTGTTAACCTTATTTGATATTGATGGATAAGTTTTTTTGAAATAAATATTTTTTCTAGCAATGTTGACACTTTTATGAATAAAAATTTAAAACTTTGACTTGTCATATTTTAATTGGTCGTTTAACATCTTATGTGGATGCTCGCAATGGCTTATAGCCTCAACTTTTATATAGTATAGATTATTCAAAAACAAAATCACACATAATGTAACACCAATTTTTTAAGAATAAATTTAACATTCATTCCAAAATATTATATATAGTGATGACTTGGTCATCTAATAGCTGATGCAACAACGTAGAGAGGGAACATACCATGAATTACACTATCATTTGATTCAGCAACATCGGTTTTGATCAATAAGAAACAACTCAAAAACCATAAGTAAACCACCTTTGGTGATGTTATGTGCTTCCCAAAAGTGAATCACTCTAGCATGAAATTCATTCTTATTAAACCCTTTTGTAAGATCATCAAAAACCAAAGAAGAAGCACAAGCAACCATTGTGTAAATATTTATTTTCTTTTTCAATCTCTCTCTTTGTCAAAATAAATCTTGAAAACCCTTTGATGTTTAGACAAATACTTATAATCACCCTAATACTTCATATATTAGAAAGTTTCTTATTTTATATATTAAGTGAATTTCTATTTTTAAAAGTTTTAGTTTTTGTTATTTAACATCAATTTTCCATTTTATTTTGGTATAAATGATACTTTGGATTTATTATACTTAAAAGGACCTAATTTCTATTTTGACATAATTTATTATCTTTAAAATGTCAATATTACCAGAAATTATTCATTTCAAAATAAAATAGAAATCAATATCAAATATGGTAAAATTACAAAAGTAAAACCATTATATAGTTTAATTTAATACATAACTGATTTTCCAAAATATGACGAATTATTATATTTTTTAAAATGTTAATATTTCCAAAATTATATTAAAAACGAAATTAAAATTTACTTTTGATTTTCCTTTTTACTTTAAAATTAACATTTTTAAGCAAGTTGTAAAATACTAATATTACTAAAACATTTTTATTATACTTAAGAAGACAATAATTTTTTGTTAATATTACAATCTACTTTTGATTTTTCTTTTTACTTTAAAAATTAACATTTTAAGCAAGTTGTAAAATATTAATATTAATATTTTTAGTTTAAATTATATATGGAACACTAATTTCGTTTTAATATAATTTCTGAAATATTAACATTTTTTTATATTTTTGAAAAATCAGTTTTCTATTAAGAAGACAATAATTGTTTTTTAATATTACGATTTAATTTTGATTTTCCTTTTCACTTTAACAATTAACATTTTTAAGCAAGTTGTAAAATATTAGTATTTATTTTGTTAGTTTAAATTATATATGGAACGCTAATTTCGTTTTTAATATAATTTTAGAAATATTAACATTTTTTAAAAAAATATAATATATTTTCAAAAATCACTTATGTATTAAGTTAAATTATGTAATTTGTTTAATTTTGTAATTTTACCATATTTGATATTTGATATTGATTTATATTTTATTCTGAAATAAACAATTTTTGGTAATATTGATATTTTATAGATAATAAATTAAGAAGATGATTTGTCATATTATGATTGGTCGTTTAATATCCTACGTGGATATCCTTAATGGCTTATAGCCTCAACTTGTATAGATTTTAAAATGACCATGTCCAAAAATTTTGTTGACGCGTTAAATTTCTTTTGACCCCAATCCAAATTATTTATGGACCATAATCTGATAACTACATTAATTAATTTGCAGCGCATTAAAGTTTACAATAATAATTACAATAAATTAAGCCCACTAAATCAACTAAACCCAACTATCAATATTATTTCAATGAGTAAAACCTAATTATTATATTAGTTTAATAGTTTAGACAATTAGTTTTCTTTTCTCCCTTTCTTTTTGATTCTCATCGTCCATTGCAACAACATAATTAGACAAACCATTGGTTTTATGTATAAATCAAAGATTTGTTACTTTAGTTTTGTATTAAAATAGATTGGATGATAAAGTTTACTTATTTATTTAGAAAATAATCTAAGCAAAAAAAATTAGGTTTTAGTCATCAGTGCTCTTTACTATATTTCAACTAATATGATTTTGTAGTCAATTTATATTTATAATAAATTTAGGACATTAATGGTTAATTCTCTCAAATAGTCGTTTGTAAGTTTTTGTCACCAAAATTTTTTAAAAAAAAATAATCAAAATAATTTTTTATGTTAAATTTTAAATATATATAATTTTTTAAAATTTTAAATCTCATCTCCAATCTCATCATTTTTTCTCTTTTGAATGTTATTTTCTGACAAAAACTTTTTAAAGCTATAATAAGATATTTTTCTTAAAAAATATATAAACACCACAATAAAAAATACTATTAGTTAATCTACATGATTTTTGAAAACAATAACTAATCGACATGAACATAAGAAATAAAGAAATAGAAAATATATAAAACTAAAAGTATACAATATATATATATATATATATATATATATATGAAATTACTTTGATTGATTAACATAATAACTAAGAGTATATATTAAAAATAAACGTTCGGGAAACAAATAATACACAACAAAATCAAAATATTAATGTTATCTAAGCCATATAAACATTTATCTTAAAAAACTTGAAAATCTATAACACGACATCATATACAATAAACTTACTCGCTCAGTCACGCATGTCATTGTCAAGTTCAGATTAAAGTACCACAATTATCATATTTAGAAAATCAAATTATAATAATTTTAAAGGCTTTTTCTATAATTGACATCTGAGTGAGAATCACTTAAATGACTTATTGTTTATAACTTATTTTTCGATTACGATCACCCTAGGTAGCATGATTAGCTTACTTCTGCTTATAACTCTCCCTTGCTCAATTTCAGATTCAAGTTGGATGACAGTCAACCGTCAAACCTACTTAGACGCAACATCAATATCTGGAGACATCCCGTCTTACAGTTAGGTGGTCGTAATCGAAATAAATATTTACTTTAGTGAAAGGACCCACGGAAAACAAATCCTGGAAAACAAATATTTGACTCTTCCTACCAATTGATCAAGCCAAGTCGTATTTTTCTTTTCCAAGTCGTCTTTTTTCCATTGTGATTATAACGTTTACAATAGGATTTTTCTCATATTTTCACTTTTTAAAAAACTGTTAAAAGTCCACACGGTTTGTCCAAAATATCTTCCAATAGTACATATTATTTTTAATAAACAATTTTAGTTTAGATAATAATTATATTCCAAAAATATAAATCTGAAATACAAAGAAACTTTGCCAAAAAAAAAACTCTGCCCAGAAAAGAAATACAAAGAACCTAATTGTTCATAGTGCCACAAGACTATTATTTTTTTATAGCTTAAGGTTTATAATTGATAGAGATGAAGATAAAACTCTACTAATATACTACAGAATCAGTATATTGAATAAGATGAATGTTCTCATTAATGTATTTATATTAGATGATTGGTAGAACATTAAATAATTAATTATTACATTATCAAATAAATAACTTCATATCCAATTTTAATATGAACATAGTTTTATATTGTTAAATAAAATAAATTATTTCTAACATTTATGGCTTCTAAATGCCTTTTTAAATGTTTTATTAACAACTACTCCCTCCGTTTCTTATAAAATATTTTAGAATTTTATTTTAATTTTAAAAAGTGTTATTTTTATTTTCAATGCAGAATTTTAAATAATTGTTCATTTTTAACCTCATTGTATTAGTGTATTAATTAGAAAGAAACAAATATTTAGTGTGTGAACAAAAAGTAACATAAAAATTTTAAATATTTATTTAATATGTGTGCAGAATCTTTAAATGACATTTTTTATGAAATAGAGGGAGTATAAGTCGGCATGTTCTTTGTGCAAAGAGTTTGTCTTCGTTAAGTTTTTTTATTTAACATATGTTTTTAGGAAAATTGTCTAAAATACCACATTTTTATTACTACTTTTCATGTTTACCTTAATCACTTTTATCCTTATTTTTTTAAGAAGGATAAATATACTTATAATCCTAGGGTTAATTAATAGAAAGTTTAAGATTTAAAATTGAGAGGTGGGATAGGGTTTTGAAATGTGAAATTTAAGATTTTAATTAATCTAATAGTTTTTTGCCTCTTAATAAAGAAGCTATTTGTGAAAATATCTCTTAAACAAGGATAAAGATGAATAATTGTATCAATAATGTGGTAAACATGAAAATTCCCCATGTTTTTATTTAACATATGTTTTATTAAGTTTTTATTTAACATATGTTTTATTAATTTTTTATTTAGCATATGCTTTGAGCTTGAAGGATTTTGTTTTGCCAAACCTTAAAGATTTTGAGCTTGAAGGAAATTTCCTTACTTGCTTAATTCATTACATGTGGCTACAAAGGCTTTATATAGCCATTACAACTTTTAAAACATGAACCTAAACTGAATGGCTAATAATACCTGATAGAAAGGACACTTAGGATGTGTTCTTGATGGTCAGATGCTAACTGGAAAAGAGAGACAACTTCCTGGATGATGGATGCCTGAGATTACTCTATTTGAATGAATGGCTAAGATGGAGGCATGTGTGGTCTTTGGGTCAAAGGTAAAGCACCTTTGGACCAGACCCATGACAGCTTGCACCAGTTTATACGCGCCTCAAATACATTCCAAACGGTCTCAAGAAAGTCTGGATAAGGTGTCCTCTTGATCCCTTAAAAAAACTCCCTAAGTTTGCTCTTTGCAGATTTTGGTTGACTCGAGTACTGTACAGACGACCATGCATTGTACGGTCGACCATGCATTGTACGGTCGACCATGCATTTTACAGTCGACCATGCATTGTACGGTCGACCCATACCGTACATTTCGCCCAACATCACCTGAAATTCCTCTTTGGTCGACCCAGAAATCATTTGGGTCGCCCATGTTTGTACGATGTCCACATCGTCCGTACGGACGATCTAATTTCTCTACCTTGTACCATATTGCTCCCAAATCTTCACCAAGTATTCTGAAGGCTTTCAAAAATTTTAAGGAGATTTTCAGATATTTTCTAGAGATGTCCATATTTTTACACAAGACCCATTATTTCCAAAATCCTCTTTTAACTTCATTTCTATTCTCATGTTAACATCTTGCTCTAGGTGGGATCTCTTCCTGAACAACTTCATATTTTTGTCTTTCACGGTGGATTTTTCATATGTCTTGTGGTGGCTCTGGTGGCAAACAGTGGCTAGCATTTGGGGTGGAGGCAGCTAGGGTTTCCAGTTTATGGTGGATTAAACTTTTGTGCAAAATTTTTGGACTTTAATTAAACGGATTCATTTGAGATTAGAGTGGTCCCTATTTATTTTTAACTAGATTTTCAACTCGCGCTACGCGCGAGTTTATAGTAAAAATTATTTCTATTTTATCTTAATTTTAAATAATAAAATTTAAATGATTTTTATACATTTTTATAAAACTGTATCCAAAGGAGAATTTATTATCTTTCAATTTAGCATTTTATATAATTATATCTTTTAAATAACAAATATTAAGATATCGTTTTGTTTGTATATGTAAATTTATAAGTAGATTTATAAACATAATTGTATTTTTTATTAATAATATTAAAAGCAATATACAATTTATTCGGTATCTATTAATTACTACATTGTCATAATTATTTTATTATAATTTTATTTATCTTTATATTCAAGGAAAATAAAAGATTATTCCATATGCACAATATCTATCTTTGCTTTGTATTTATCAATTTCTTACAATAAAACTATTATTATTATATACTTATTGCATGCATATGTGCTTGAAATAATTTTATTTAATTTTTGCAAATGTATATCTGATAGTATAATTAATAGATTTAGGTTTTAGTTATAAAAAATATTCTGATGAAAGTTAAAATACTATATATTTTTAAGAAAAATAATAAAATGGGAAACAAATATATAGAGTTTTTACTAACGTTAATTAAATTAAAATAACAATATATAATTCTATAATATTAGATATATATATATATATATATATATATATATTCTACTTGATCTAGTTACACTATAAATTATTGTTGGGACTATAATGTTTTATTAGTTCACAATTTTTTTTTCCAGTTGTTCGTAGTTTGTCAAAATTTCATTGTTTTTAATTTACTAACTATATTCTTGGATACTATAGTCTCTAATTGATTGATGTATGATGAATACTTTCATATATTCTTTTATGTTCATGGTGAGACTATTCTAATGTTAAATATTATTATAAATTTATCTAATTTTTTGGCGAAATTCTTTAAAATGTTTTGTCTTCATGTATTTTTTAACATTTCTTTTTCAAATATCATTTTTGATAAAATTCGGGAACATTTTAATAATATATATTATGTTGATTGTTTTAATAAATTTTCATACGCTTGGATCCTAACATTTTTTGGTGAATTACATTAATGACATATGAAGAGTACCTACTATGTACTTTGTTTTATAGTTAATAACTTTATTTTTTCAAAAATCTGTAGATTATAAAAATATTTAGGTTTGTTTCATAAAATAAAGTTTGAAAATGCTTAAATAAACAGTGAGCTTTTACCATCATTTATTTCAATTAAACTTTGTAAACTTATTGTAAGCTAAAGAGTGAACTGGCTAGATAAATATATATATATATATATATATATATATATATATATATTTAGATGATTTTTCTTGTTCACAAAAATAAAAATATAAAATTTTTAAATACTAAATATAAGTTTAGTTTTTTAATATTTGATAAGGTTAATTATTCTGATGTATATGCTATTTGTGAGTCTTGATATACTTTATGATTTAACTTTAAACAATTTTATGTTAATTTTTGAAAGAAATTTCATATATATAAAGTTAATTCAATTTTTTTAATGACCATAAGGTTCTGGACCGATGCCCAAAATCCCTCTAGGACAAAGCCCAAATCAAGTAACATAACCCTCTTTACGGTGAGCGAGACCTCTCCCAACACCGGTCAATCCTCAGACCTCTAACACTTTGGCCAACGTACATTTTATAATTCAATTTATAATATTTTTAATTCAATTTTATTTTCCGTTTGTTTTCTTATTTTATTTGATATTTTAAGTTTATTTTGATAAATTTTGTTTAAGAAATATTAAGATTTTTATAAATATTAACTATGATGCTGATTTGACACATTTTGACATCTTAATCTTTTATGTTAATATTTTTTAAACAATTATAGCCCTATCATAAAAGAGGTTATGGACATAATTGTGTTTTTTCTTTTCAGGTCTTTTTATGTCAATTTTTCAATACATAAGTAAAAATACCAAACTAACTTTTAAGATAATTTTTACATTTTTAATTTATGTTTTTCGTAGTTTTGTATCAATTTTTATTTTATTATTTTACCGTTGTTAATTTAAAAAAAATATTTTTTTACAACAATTATGTTCTTCTTATCAAGTTAATGATTTAATAAAATTATTTTTTTGTTTCCTTATTTTTCATTTATCTTTTAAAACTCATGTCCTGATGTTTATATTTTAAAATTTCAAATTACTATGATGGTATATAATTTATATTATTTGTAATTGTTTTGAGAATTTAAATATGATGGAGGCTCAGTTTTGAAATCAGATGTTCTTTAGATTTTTTTAGTCGACTCTTTTATTTAGATTTATTTGTCTTTATTATTTAAAATTTTTGTATTCTTTAAAATTTATTTTTTTGTTAGCTAATTTGATGTTAATATTGTAAAACATTTAGTTTATATATAAAATTGATTCCTTTGATGGTTTTTACATTTTTGTTTATTAAATTTAATATTTATTTTCTAATTATATGGAAATAAACATTATTTCAAAAATATTCAAAATATTATATTAATAAGTAAAATAGTGATATAGCATACTTTTATTGGTGCTTTAAAATTATATGTGGACCTCTAAGTGATTTATAGCATAAAATTATATATAGCATAGATTGCTTGTGAATACTTTAAATACCACATAGACTAAAATTTGAAACATTTACGTGTTCTAAATTTATACAGTTATATTTGGTTTGAAAATTTTCATTTTTAATTAATTATTATTTTGGTAATAATTTTGATGTTAATTTTTGTAATTCTGTTAATTATTAAGTTAACTTTAAGATGATGCTTTTACTTTTATAATTTTTCCATATTTTGAAATCGTTTATATTTTTTAAAAATAAATGATTTTTGTTAATATATATTGATTTTTTAGTAATAACAAAATTAGGATTTAGTTTATATATAAATTAATTCTTTAATAATTTTTCTTTCTTTTTAATAAGTTTAATACTGATTTTCTAATTGTTTTGAAAGAAACATTATTTGGAAAATCTTCAATTTTTATTAAATTAATTAAAAAAGATCTAGCATATTTCTCTTGTTACTTTAAAAAAAATTTGACACCCTGAATAATTTGTAGTATTAACTTATATATATAGTATAGGTTGTTTGTGAATAATTTAGGCATATAACCTAAAATTTTAAAATTACGTGTTTTAAATTTATATAGTTATATTGTTTGAAAATTTTGCCTTTTTAATTAATTATTATTATGCTAATTATTTTTATGTTAAATTTTGAAAATTTGTTATATATTAAGTTAACTTATATATGATTTTTTTACTTTTGTAAGTTTACCTTATTTGATATTTATTTATATTTTATTTTGAAAAAATGATTTTTGTTAATAATGACATTTTTAGAAATAGCAAAATGAAAGTAATAATTTGTCATAATATGATTGGTCGTTTAACATCCTATGTGGACAACTACATTTTACACTCGCGCTACGCGCGAGTCTGCATTTATAATTTAGTTTACTTTTTATCAAAAGTTTAATTTACAAATTATAATGATTTCTATAAATTTTATTTTTATGAAAATGGTTTTAAAATATGTTTTCTACTTTTATTTGTTTACAAAACTGTAAATTTAATTTTATTATTATTTAGTATTTGTTTATATTATAAATTATGTACAACTATTTATATTATTTAAAGATTATTTTTTTGATTATTATTTGATAGATTGCTGAATGCATATAAAAATGATACTATTATAAAAAATTTATTATACTTTTATTTTTTTAATTTGGATGAAATAAAAAATAATCTATAAGCATGATATTTAAATTTTCTATTTACTTATCAAAGTTATATCATAAATGTGTGAAAGCTATATATTTATTATATGCTCATATATACTTGAAATATTTTTGTTTATATATATGTATATATATATATATTATAGATATTTTAATTAATTATACTTTTGTAAATGTACTGTTTGATAATAAAAATTTCTAGATATTCGTAGGTTCATTGTTGTAGCGAGAAGTAAGATATGTTTGTGAACAATATTTTTCATCAATTTCATTGTGGAAATTGGTAGATAATTAAAGAATAACATAAATAATTGGCCCACTGAGTAGAAAATGCAAAATAATGATTATTAAAAAGTTTAAGGATAAGAAGAACTATGAACTTAGGAGAAGCATGCTCACTTTTATTAATACCACACTATTAGCTATAACATTTACTTTACTTGTGTGGCAATTATAATTTATAATATATAAAAGTTGAGGCTATAGCCTCAACTTTTATATAGTATAGATTGTATTATGTTTAAAAGTTTCTAAATTAATTATATGTTTTTTAAAAAAGGGGTGAAAAAAGATTTGAAAAAAGTATTCTTAAAAAAATATTTTAGAATGGAAAATATACTAAAATTAGAGATGCTCAGACTTTTCGTTTCTGAACATTAAATATTCGTCTAGCAGAATATGTTGTGTCCATGAATATGGATCACTTGTCAACAAAACCATGTGGACTCGTTAAGAAATGAAGAAGCAGACGGTTAGAGCATTTAATGTCATTGTTAGCCTTAATGAATATTATCTCCATTTCAAATTACTTGTGGTTGTAAAGTAATTTTTTTGTTTCAAAATAAGTGTTGTTTTTGAATTTCAATACAAAATTTAATAATTTTATATATCATTTTATTTTTTTTATTGGTTAAAATATGGTTAGGTGTATATGTAATGGTATTTTTATTTTGAGAATATGTAAAATTAAATGTTTTCTTAATCTGTGTGTAAAAACTAAAATGACAACTAAAATGAAACGGATGGAATATATTTAAAAAAAAAATTATAAATCATTATTTATAATTCTATGTCCATGTTAACACATATTTTTATTAAAAAGGAATCAAATCTTTATATATTCATGTTAACATATAAATACAACCCTCGCACATTCTTCTTAAGTCTTTCACCGAACAGGTTCCCAAAAAAATTATCAAAGAGATTTTACTAAAGAGATAAAAATCATCACTTGCTTTATAAATATATAAATATAAATAATTATTTAAATAAATAATAAAAATATAGAGTTTTCTAATTATATGTTTTTTAATTTGAACTTCTTATAATTTTTTCATTTTATTTCTTTTTTAAATTTTCCTTTTTGAAATTTTTTATAATTTTATTTTACAAATTTTAATATTTTTTTTAGAATTCTAAACCCCGTCCCCAAACCTCAACTCTCAAAACTAAATACTAAATCTAAATTAGTTAATTGTAGAGGTATACATGTCTATTTACTCTTTAATGAAATATTTTTTAGTCATTTTTTAATTGCTATTTTGGTAAAAAAAAACCTAAAACGAGTCATCATAGAAAAGTTTTCAATAAATTAGCTAAAAACTTTGAAAATTATATATATATATATATATATATATATATATATATATTACTAAAGCAATTTATAATATACCCATGTTAACACATATTTTTTATTAAAAGGAAAAAAATCTTTATCTGTTCATTTTAACACATAATAACAAGGAGAATTTTCAAAAATACCATTTTTGTTGTACCATTTTTCATTTTTACCTTCATTAAAGAGACATTTTTAAAAATACCACTTTTTAAGGGGGTATTTTTTAAAAAATTAATTAGAATCCTAAATTTTACATTCCTAAACCCACCCCAACTCTACACCACCCTTTAACTCTAAACCCTAAGTCTTAAATTAATTAACCCAAGAGTTATAAGTGTGTTTTTTCCTCTTAAAAACAAAGGTAAAAATGATTAAGGTATTTTTAAAAAATGGTACAAGAAAAGTGGTATTTTTGACAATTTCTCTAATAAGAACTTCGTACATTCTACCTTCAATAAATATTATAAATTAATACAATAAAAGTTAGCTAAAAACATCAAAAATATTTTAAAAATAAATAAGTTAATTTCTATATATAATGTGTTTTTATCCAAAAAATTATGTTTTAAAAATAAAAATTTAAACTTAAGAAATAAAACGATGCATAGTTAAATACTAATTAAGCATATATATTAATGTAAAATTTCTATATATATAAATAAATGGATGTTTGATTTAATTTTGAGAAATACCCTAAGATAACCCTAAAAAAGTTTTTGTCACAAAAATAATCCTCAAGAACAAAAATGACAAATCTAGCCTTTTTTATTTTCAAAAAATTAATTTTTATTTTATTTTTTTTTTAATTTTAACTTCACCCCCAAAACCCCACCCCATAACTCTAAACCCTAAGTCTAGATTAGTTAATCCAAGGGTTAACAAAATGACTAATATACATTTATACCCCTTGGATTAACTAATCTAGACTTAGGGTTTAGAGTTATGGGGTAGGGTTTTGGGGGTGAGGTTCAAAATTGAAAAAAAAAAAATTAATTTTTTGAAATTAAAAAAAAACTAGATTTGTCATTTTTGTTCTTGTGGATTATTTTTGTGACAAAAACTTCAAAAGGGTTATTTAGGAGATTTGCCCTTTAATTTTTTTAAACATAAACAATAATTTATTATGTTCGTTTTAAAACGTAAGTGGCCGTGATGTAATTATGACCGTGCGTACAAAACACCTACCTATTTTAAAACATGGAGTATATAAAGAGATGAACATGAAACCTTTTAAATCACCGATAAGAGAGTTTAAAAAAAAAAATACGTAAAGAAGATGAAAGGCTCTGAGTACTCAATGAGTCTATTTTCTGTTACTATTTCTTTTCTCTTTTTATTTGGAGATGTGTTTGCTGATCCTGGAAGACACTTGTGTCATCCTGATCAAAGGGACGCAATTTTGGAGTTCAAGAACAAGTTCCAGAGTCGGAAGCCTTGTCTTGACCGACCTTCGAAGATGGCGTCATGGGCGAATAACAGCGATTGTTGTTCTTGGGACGGTATCAGATGTGATGCCAGTTTTGGGGATGTGATCAAGCTGAACCTTAGTGGTAGCTGCCTCCATGGTCAGTTCAATTCCAAGAGTACTATCTTTCTGCTTCAAACCCTTCCTTCTTTAACAGCTCTCGACCTTTCAAGTAATATGTTCAGTGGTACTCTTCCATCTTCACTTGGAAACCTTTCAAAACTAACCATACTTGACCTTTCAAATAATGATTTAAATGGTGAAATCCCATCTTCACTTGGAAACCTCTCTAAGCTCACCACTCTTTGGCTCTCTCAGAACAAATTTACTGGTAAAATCCCATCTTCACTTGGAAATCTTTTGAATATCACTGATCTTGTCCTTTGTGCTAATAACTTTTTTGGTGAAATTCCATCTTCACTTCAAAACCTTTCACACCTTACCTCTCTTTCCCTTTGCGAGAACAATTTTTCCGGTGAATTTCCATCTTGGATTGGAAATTATTCACATCTCACTGATCTCGACCTCTCAGCAAACAATTTGGTCGGTGAAATCTCATCTTGTTTTGGCCGTTCAAATAATCTCACTGAGATAGATGTTGGAAACAACATGCTTCATGGTAACTTTCCTATTAAACTACTAAATCTAACAAAGCTGAGTTACATATCACTCAGCGGGAATAAATTCTCCGGCATGCTTCCACCTAACATGAGCTCACTCTCCAACTTGGAGATGTTTTACGTAGACGACCACGCTTTTACTGGAACTATCCCTTCTTCTCTCTTTACCATTCCTTCTTTGATTTATATTATTATGATAAATAACCAACTCAACGGCACCCTTGAGCTTGGGAATATATCTTTATCATCTAACATAATGGATTTACGCCTTGGCAATAACAAGTTAATAGGACCAATCCCCCGATCCATCTCCAAGTTAGTCAACCTTGACACACTTGACCTCTCTCACCTCAACACCCAAGGCTCAGTTGACTTTAGCATCTTTTCACATTTAAAGTTGCTCGGAGAGCTTTACATATCCGATTTGAACACCACCACTACGATTGACTTGAATGAAATCTTATCAAGTTTCACGTTACTACGTACACTGAATCTTTCGGGAAACCATGTTACATCTGAAAACAGAATTTCAGTTGCAACTCCTCCTCCGATGTTAAGTGGGTTGTACTTGTCAGGATGTGGTATCACCAAGTTTCCAGAGATCCTAAGAACACAAGAAAATCAAAGGTCAAGTTCCTGGTTGGTTATGGAATCTTCCCGTTCTTGACATTGTGACTCTTTCCAACAACGTTTTAGACGGTTTCGAAAGTGCAATAAAACATGTCTCAAAACAACCATCTCTGAGTTACTTTTTTTGGAGCCAACAACAATTTTACAGGCGAGATCCCTTCTTTCATATGTGTGTTGCGCTCTCTAGCCGGTCTGGATTTATCTAACAACAACTTCAATGGTTCACTCCCTAGCTGTCTGGGAAATTTCAGTACAACTCTTGAAGTTCTAAATCTTAGACAGAATCGTCTTACTGGAGGTCTTCCAGAGAATATGTCTTCAAGTCTAAGGTCTTTTGACGTCGGTCATAACCATCTGGAGGGAAAGCTACCAAGATCATTGATACTTATCTCGTTTCTTCGAGTTCTGAATGTGGAAAACAACAAAATCAATGACAAGTTTCCTTCATGGTTAAGTTCTCTGTCCGAGCTACAAGTTCTTGTACTTCGCTCCAATGCATTCCATGGACCACTACATCATCAAACTCGGTTTTCTAAGTTGCGAATCATCGACATATCACATAACAACTTCAGTGGATTATTACCATCAGACTTCTTTGTGAACTGGACGGCAATGTACTCCATTGGAGAGAATCAAGCCACTAGAAGGTACATGGGTACACCCTATTATTTTGATTCAATGGTTTTGGTGAATAAAGGTGTAGACACAAAGCTGGAACGTATTTTGGAAATATTCACAGCAATCGACTTTTCGGGGAACAAATTTGAAGGAGAGATTCCAAGGTCCATTTGTTTATTGAAAGAGCTTCATGTGCTCAACTTTTCGAACAACGCTTTCACTGGCCATATCCCATCATCAATGGGAAACTTGGCAGAGCTTGAGTCACTTGACGTTTCTCGAAACAAGCTTTCGGGAGAAATTCCACAAGAGCTAGGGAACCTGTCGTCCCTCTCTTACATGAACTTCTCACATAACAAGCTTATAGGTCTAGTACCAGGAGGCACTCAGTTTCAAACGCAGCCTTGCTCTTCTTTCGAGAACAACCCTGGACTGTTTGGTCCTTCACTTGACATAGCTTGTGGCTGTATCCACCGGACAACAAGTCAACAATCTGAAACGCCAGATTCAGAAGAAGAGGAGGTGGTGAGTTGGATAGCAGCTGCAATAGGATTGGTACCTGGTGTTTTCTTTGGAGTGATAATGGGATACATACTGGTTTCCTACAAAGCAAGCATTAAAAAGGTGATGTTTTGTATTTCATAAAAGTTATAATATACTAGAACTGTCTCTATGAATGAATAAAATGATATTAATGTATCCATGTTTCTTTGTTTGCATAGCCTTCTTAAATCTAAGCCGAAGATTATTCAAGAAGAAAATCAAGAGAAAGAAGGTTGGGCTAAAATCATTTCAGCTAATCCAAAATATTCCTATGTGTGTTCTATATTACAGTTTAGCATTGTGTGTTTCTCATACGGATTATCACAGTTTTAAGTTATTGTTTCTGTTTAGCACTGTGTGTTTCTCATTTACTATGTTTTACTTGTTTATCTGTATTTGAATAAACTATCTTTATAATATTATTTGAGAAGATAATTTCTTATGTATCTTTCTCAAGTTGATTTTTAGAATAATTGATTATTGAGATACTCTTAATAAACTAAACTACTCCATCTAAATACATTTGGTATTCTTGTTAATAAAATTTTAATTCAATTTTCTTTTTTATTTTTTTCCAAATAAGAAATTTAATAAAAGCAACCTTTATAAATTTTAAAAGGGAATTTAAAAACGAAAATATATTTACATAAATATAATTTCATACAAAAAAAATAAGAAAGTCCACAAAATATATTATTGATATAAAGAAAACAAACAATATTCTCTTTAAAACATAATTTTAAGCAACATAAAATATATAATCAAAGTAAGAAAAATTCTAGATATCTATATATTTTCCTAGATGAAACTATAATATATTTATATAAAATATGAATTCATAAAACAAAATCACAAAAATACTTTTTATATTAAGATAAGCAATATCCTTTCCTTTATAACATAATTTTAAGCAAGATAAAATAGTTTCTCAAAGTAATATAAATGTTTTATTTATATTTATTTTTTAGAAGATTACATAAACTAATTAAATAATATAAATCGAGAAATCTTTTGATTGATTAAAATATTTTATGATTAATATTTATTGAAATGTTTATTCATTTTTGCGTGATATTAGTTGCTATAAATATATTATAATTACAACAAAAATAAAAAATATCTATAAATAAAATTTTACTTATACAATATGATTCCTGAAAGCAATGGAATTTTTGTATATAGTTGTAGTAGATAATAAAAATAAAATTAAAAGTATTTTTTGGCTATAAACATATTTTTATCAAATAATTACAAAAATATTTTTTAAATCGAATAAGACTTATTTCTTACATGTGTTAGAGCAGTAAACCGTACCCTATATTTTTTATTTCTTTAGCCGCCATAGTCACCATTAGGCATGGGTATTTTGTCCGATACCCGAACCCGTATCCGAATTCCGAACCCAGCCTAAAACTCAAATTAAAATCCGAACTGAAATAGTAGAATGTCCGAATGGGTTTTGATTTAGCAGAAATTGGATATCCAAACACGAATAGGTAATATCCAAACCGAATAGATATCCGAAGATAACCAAACATAAATATACTTAACCTATATCTCTCATTTTATTTAAAATATTTGTATTGATGTTATACATACCTTAAGATTATATAATATACATATAACTACAGACAAAATGATTTGATCACTTAAAATACATGTTAACCTTTTTATTCATGTATTAACAAAAGTTACATCCAAAATTAAAAAACAATAACCAAATCAATGGTTTTTTATTTTTCAAATGTTATCCCCAAATCTTATTAATTAGTGAAGTTATTAAAACTAAAAAAATTAGTTAGCTGAAAGTTATATTTTTAAATATAAAAACTTAAAAGATGAAAAAAAATCTTTCAAAATATAAATATCAAAACCTAATCTGTAATAACCGAACCCGAGCTGAAAATATTTGAATCCAACCCAGACTACAGAAATACCCAAACAGGTTCTATACTCCTATATCGAAATACCCTAAAAATCTCAAATATCCTATTTGAACTCGACCACCCCTAGTCACCATGCTCGTCTTCCTCTTCCTCTCAACTTCCCCTGTTTTTCAAAACCTCTTACTTTGTTTCTATGGCAGTATGGCGACTACATTTGCTGAGATTGTTAACAACAATCTTCAATCCCTCCTCAACGTGAACATGTGTGATGTCAGAAAACTCACCAGTAGCAACTATCTCATGTGAAACCTTCAAGTGCATGCTATGCTTGACGGCTACGACTTAGCAGGCTTCCTCGACGTAACAACACCTCCGCCTTCAGCCACAATCATCAACAACGATGTCACCACCTTCAATCATGCGTACACCTTGTGGAAGCGACAGGATAAACTGATCTACAGTGTTCTTCTCGGTGCGATCTCAATGACTATACAACCCATCCTCTCAACATCTACCACTGCTGCTGATATTTGAAAGTCTTTTTCTGCCACTTATGCTAATCCAAGCAGAGGGCACATCCAACAACTTCGACTGCAACTAAAACAATGAGAAAAAGGAACCAAGAGCATTGATGAATATCTTCAAGGGCTGAAGGTTCTTGGAGGTCTCACAGATGACTAGAAATATGTTGCTGAACAGGTTGAAACCAGAGACACTAACAGAAGTGCATGAGAAACTGCTTAACCATGAAATCAAGCTACTGGTCACGTCCTCCACACCTGTTTCGACGCCACTAGTCTCTGCAAACTCGGCAACCACCAGAGGCCGTGTGTCCTACACCAGATAGTCATCACAACTGTGGAATCAAGACAACACATCAAATCAATTTCAGACCAGAGACAATCATGGCTCCAGAGGATACCAAGGCAAATCTCAAATTTATGATGATTTTCTACTACTCGTGACTAGTCGATTAGGGACTCAAAGGAGTTTATTGATCCATTAAGCAGGTTAATGTACCATTGTAAGGCAGGTCCTCTCAGGATTAAGCCTAAACTATTGCGATACTGCGGAAGCCAGAAGTAAGCAGTATTGATCAAAGGAGCAAGGACTACAACGTATTGGATAATAAACTCTAGTTTTAGCCACCTAACTCTAGAATATTAGGTTCAAATAGCGGTTCCTTTATTTTAGGGTTTGAACCCCATCTTTTATAGTCCTCTTGTAGTTGGAAATTAGGTTACATTTTCCATATGGGCAAATCTCTAAAATAACACCTTTTGAAGTTTTTGTCACAAAAATCAACTTCAAAAACAAAAATGACCAAACTAGACTTTTTTATTTTTTAAAAATTAATATTTTTTATTTAATTTTTCAATTTAAAACATCACCCCCAAAACCCCACCCCATAACTCTAAACCCTAAGTCTAGATTAGTTAACCCAAGGGGTATAAACGTATATTTACTCCCAAAATCCCACCCCAAAAAGGTTATTTTTGTCATTTTTTCCCTTAAAATTTATTTTTGTGACAAAAATTTTTTTAGGTCTATTTTAGGGTATTTCTCTTTCCATATTCTGAAATATGGGAAAAATAGTAGAAATTTTCTATCTTACCTAGAGACATACTAGATAGTTTTATTAGGTAGGAAAGAAGCGTTATTGGTTTATGTACTTTAGTGTATTTATAAATTCATACAATATTTACAAATTAATGTAAAATATACTGATTTTCAAATTTAATATATAAAATTTAATTAATATTTATAAATCCAGAGGCTTTCGCTCGTATATATGTCTTTATATTTTTAACAAATAAATTAATTTAAATCTATTATGGAATCAAATTGACTAGTAAATCTGGATGATTTAATAACACCTAACTTAAATTAAAATTTATAAATCATGCAATCAATAACTCATGATTTCAATATAAAACAATAACACTTGATTTAGTTTAATTTTCAAATCCATTAATATAGAAGAACCATATCAATGTACTGTTTGGGATATACAAAAGTTCCATGAATTAATTATCCCGAACAACATGTATACTCACGTGATACTTACTATGCTTAAACCACTCCTCACTTTATCTTCCAGACTGAACCGGAGATAACCAGCTGATTAGAAATAGGGAAATTGCACCTACTAACTAAGAAAAAAACCAAAATTAATAATCTAACTAAAATCTCACCGTCTCTTTTTTTCTCTTCTTATCTCTCTCTACTATCTCTTTAAAAAACTAATTATCATTTTTGTTTTGGTTACTTCACAAATAACCCCGAAATAGGGAAATTACAAAAATAAACTTTCTAGTAAAATATTATTTAGAATATAGTAACTCTCCAAGTTTATTAGTAATATAATACTTGAATAAAGTGCACATAAATGAGTAATATTTTTGAGAGTAACTCAAATCCATAACATCGATGTAATATAGTTTAAGCACTAAAAATATTTTCAACAACGATTCAGATTAACACTACAAATATGTTTTACATTAATAAATTATGCATTTGTTATTACTCAATATTTACAATAAATAGTATATCTTATAAGGCATTACATAAAATATTCTTAAACACTTTTTATTATTTCAGTATGTAATACTTTTAAAACAATATATTTAAATAAATTATTTCAATGAATATAGTATAATATTTTATATTTATTTCATTATGTAATTTTATTAAATTTAATTTTTATTAGTATAGTAAATAATAATTTAGTATTGTGAGATCATGTCAAATGTATTTTACTATTTTTTGTTAATAATAATTTCGCAAATCAATATGGGTTTTATTGTTGACAAAATTGATATGAGTTTTAGTATTTGACTGGAAATATTTTAGGAGAAAAGCTATGACGTTTCCACTATCTTTGGAGACTGCATATGAACGGATCTATAGAAGACAAAAAAGTATGCATCATTTCAAACTGACGACTTTCATGGAGTGATAACAATAAACTCATGGAGTGATAACAGTGCAGCCAGTTAATATATTCCTAGTAAGACGTTCGTAGACATGTGACAAGGAGATTGTTGATAATGCAAAATTAAGGGAGCAAAAGAATCAATCAAGAGAGATCATAACTGAAGCTATCTGATATAAACTTCCGATAAGGGCTTGCACGATTTGGATGAAACATGCGTTCACGTCGATTGATGAGGAATAGAAACCCTACACAAAGTGCAGTGATGGTAGCGATAAAACAACCAAACAAAACTTTAAAATTCAGAGGTTTTTTCGCATTTAAAATTTTCAAAATCACACGTTGATCTTAGAGAAAAGAGACAAGAAGCATGACAGATTGTTCAATCAAAAAAACAAAATGTCTCATTCCAATCTTTAAGTTTACAAGCTACCAAAAGCACAAACAAAATTCAAAAGGTAGAATTGAGACGAGCAGCAAAGCAAGTATTAAACCAAAAGATAGATGCCAATTCTCAGTACTTAATGGGTGCAAGAACATCAAGCTGGGATCCAAGCTTCTCCTCTGCAACCTTCTCGGCCTTAGCCCTGAGCTTGGTGAGCTGCTTCTTGCGCTCATACACAGCCTGTGACCTCTCCTTTCTCTTGACCTCAAGCTCCTGCAAAATCATTACACCAAAACGTGAATCCCAGTTTCTTCCTCAGATTCAGTAAGAGATGATGATGGCCTTACAATAACAAAGTGTATAATGATATGATCCTAAGTTTTTGAGTTAAAACATTAAAGCAGGATTCACCAGACCCATTCCTTTTTACTACATAATCAACTTAGCATCCAAACAATGAGAGAGATGTTTACTTAAATGCAATTAACAGAGCAAAACTACCATCTCAACTACATCTGGTTTTGCTAAGTTTCAAAGAATATTTGGTTTTATCATCAGGGTTACTCATAATATTTCTGAAAACAAGACACTTTTGTTGCAAAAGTTCATAACTTCATATCCAGGAAAGTTAGACAAACCTTAATGGTATCGTAATGGTTCCAGCCAACCTCAGAAGACAGACGGCCCAACAAGCAGTATTTGTGACCAGCCTGGAGCCTCAAAACCCTAAATCATAACAACAAAAGGAAACAGTTAATAACGAAACACATTGAACATTTTCAATAGCAAACAGAAGAGAAGTTGAAAAAGAATCTTTACTTGAGAGCATCAGGAATAACCATTCTCTTGACCTTATCGTAAGGAGGTGGGACTCCTTCAAAGACCTTCAAGCGTGCAAGAGCAGCAGCTCCACGCTTGGTCTTGTGTGGAATCATTCTGCAACACAACACCAACAACATCAACAACAAACATTTTCAAAACACATTCTCACAAACACACATTATAAAAGCAGATAATTTCAGACAAAATACAAATTACACAATGAGAAAAAAAAGACAGACACTTTATGTAACCTAACCAATTAATACAAAACACCCAACACTCTTCTTAACTTTCAAGACAGACACTTTATGTAACCTAACCCATTAATACAAACACCCAACACTCTAGTTTTGAAGATCGGTAACAACAAATGTACAAAACGAAATTTAGATAACGAGCCCACAAACATTTTCTCACAAGACACATATAAAAAAAACAGATAATTTCTGGAAAAAAATACAAATTACACAAAAGAGAAAAAGGAAGACACTTTATGTAACCTAACCCATTAATACAAAGACCCAACATTCTAATTTTCAAGTTAAGATTAAAAAAATGAGATTAAGATAACGAACCCACGAACGGTACGCCAAAAGATCTTAGAGGGAGCCCTGAAGTGAATGGGCCCATGAGAAGGTTTAGTGTTCATGCGTTTCCTCATAAACCTCATGTACTTCATCTTCTGTCTAACCAATCCACCCGACAGACAAATCTCCTCGCATCGGACAACGACAACTCTCTGTCCGTTGAGCAACTCCTTGGCGATGATCGAAGCAAGACGGCCCAACATGTGGTGCCTTGCGTCGACCACGACACGCTTCGCGCATATACCTGACCCAGACACCATCTCTCTCACTCACTGCTTCAGCTCTTCGAGAAAGGTTTCGGCTTGAAAACAATGGCGGCCTTATATTAGCGTCACCTATAGAATTAGGGTTTCTCTTAAACCTAATGTTATTGGGCTTTTTGTGTGGTAGTTTAGGCCCAATAAAAGCTCTTTTAGTTTTCCTTCGACTTTTGTGAGATGAAAGGTATACATTTGTAATTAAATATTTAAAGTGCGACATTGTTTTTTGTACAACATTTTATTTAATAAAAATTATAATTACATACATAAATTCTTTTAAGTTTTATTTAAAATTTTATACATTATTTCTTTAATTTCTTAGAAATTAAGTTTTGAATTTTTAAAAATCATAATCACTATTATATGTAGTTTCTGAATTTTAATGTCTAAGAATTAGATGAAATCATTTATGAGAATCTTATTTTGAGTTTACATTTGTATAAGTTCAATAGTGTTGATTAAGGATTTGGGTGTTGATTAATGCCATACATCTTTTAAGTTCTTGTTCTTGATTTGCGTTATAATCTAGGTTACATGGAAACTCCGTTCAAGGTCTGTTTCCTATTTTGGAAACGTTTCGAAATTGGAATCTCTTGAAAACTTGAGAAAACTCTTTGGAAACGCATTTCTTGAAAATTTCATTTTTGGAAATACGATGGAAACTTGTGTTTTGATTTAAAAACTCGTGATTTTGATTAAAAACACGAAAGAATGACTATTATTCATTCGATGTTAGTGATTACATGTTTATTAACTTGTATTTTAATATTATTTTTTGATATTTGTTATTATTTTGGTATAATAATTGGATTTGGAGTGAAGTCAACTCCATAGTTTTATCGAATGATAACATGTGTTAGTTTTCTAATTATTTATTAGAATTTTTATAAAATGTATCAAGAAAATTAACACTTATATTACTTAATTTTCTTTCAGAGATAAATCAAACAAAAAATAATAATAAACATACATGTTATTAATCATATACATACATATATATATATATATATGTATTATAAGCGCATCTAAAACGTTTCCATTTCTATTTTTTTTTAATATCACGTTTTCACGTTTCAAAACGATTCGTTTCTACGTATTCGTTTCCAACTCCATGCAACCTAGGTTATAATCTCCTGAGGCCATGTTTCTGGAAATGTCTAACCTTCCCTTCTTCTACAGTTCATTAGTTACTTCATTGATCTGAGTTTGATTGGAGTGTTTCGTAAATTTTGTTGTATGATAGATCTTGATTAGCTAATCAATGGAATTGGTAGGGGTAGGGTTCTTGGTCCACTGGTAACACTTGAATCCAACTCAGATCAATGCATATGTAATGAATCTTATAGAGCATACTTCAAAAGCGGCTCTCCACTTGTATGTTACTAAAATGGCATGCCTTCTCATGTGTTTAATACTCAAGATGATTTTGTTTCACCCGTTGATTAGGAACATTGGGATTAAATCTAATGAATGCTGCTTTAAACAAGACTGGTTTGGTATTGTAAGAACTCTCACAGCTGAGGTTTCAGTTATGCCCACGTCTCTTAAAGAAACATCAGTTTTGGAGGATACAACTTGTGTGGAACCTTGTTTCAAAGTAATTAACTTATCATACCAAGTTTCGTTTGAGATTGTTAGTATGAATTGCTGGATACCTATTAAAGATGAATTATATACCGGATTTGATACCCTGGAAATATGAAATTCTTTTGTATTGATGAGGTGCTATCAATCCAACATGCTAAAAGCCTAAAACCAGGAGGATGGCCATGGAAGCTTCTGAAACCAAAGGCGTACATGAAGTTGAAATGTCCAAACGAGGCAAAGGTTGAGCAATAGAACTCCATTTAGCTTAATATATTGTGTACTTGTAGTATAGCCAAGTTTAAGAAAGAACATGCCAAGTTTAAGACAGAACATGACAGGTGTGGTAACTTCCAGACAGATTTTTTTTTAAACACTGTCTGGAAGTTACCTTTTTTTTTAAACAAAGGTAACTTCCGGACTAGTAAGTCTTGTTGCAATCCAAGGGTTGAAACAATTCTTGTTGGGACAAACACATAATTTGACACTTAGTCAAATATTGAGCTCTGTTTTTTCATTTCGAGTTCATCCCTTTATTGCTTCATTTCTCATGCAATTTTTTTTGACATATGAATATACTTGATTATAATGCTCTTTGAAAGCTTTCCAACAAGCTAATAATCTGGTCATGACGACCACCGGTTTGGCCGAAACAGCCATCGGAAAGTTGACAAAAGTCAGCCTTCTGTTTTGTCAAAAACATGGTTCCAACAGGTTTTTCTTCCCATGACTTGATTTTGGCTTTTGGCAATTTTGCTTCACATTGTTTTTTTTTTCGTCAAGGATTTGTTATATTAAAGATTCCAAACGTCTGAACTACAACAAAGGTACCTGCAACCACCATAACTACTTGTCCTTTGTAACAGAAACACAGAACAGAGCAACAAAACCCACCAACCAAAAAAAACAGAGCATAGAAAAGGGGAGGCCTAGAAACCCGCATACCACCCGCCTTGTAAACATCCTCGAACGACGCACCTTACCACGTTCAACAGCTCCTTCACATCAGAGGGTCCGACTTTCATTAACAAAGAGCTCAAAAAGCCAGGACGGGTGTCCTTGGGCCACATACAAATTGAGTAATCCGTATTTATGGCACTTTGAGCAATGAAAAAAACCCCTCTATTGGCTTCTCTAGTTACCACCGCAAGCTTCCATTCTTCTATCCCTGCCAATTCCATTTCCATCATGGAAACTTGAAAGAGGAAAGACGGCCAGGCTTGCGGCCGTTCGATGGCCCCAAATAACTCACTAAATTCCCCTGCAAAGATGATTTTTGATTGCCTTTGGCTTCTCATGCTTTCCAAAACCCACATAACAACCACTATCTTTGCTTCGTCACGCGTTCTCACTCCCGAGAAAGCTCTTCTACTATGACAAAGCACAACTCCTCTCTGATTCCTTAGTACCCATGCACCTCCCACTAAACTCTTGTCTTTAGCAAAATTCATGCCAATGTTACACTTTACCCAATTGGGTTCAGGGGGAGTCCACTTTTTCACAGTGCCTTGATGAGTTTTTTTGTCCCCATTAACCCATTCCTGCTCCACAATCTGAGCCATAGCCCATTCCTTTGCTTCTTGAGCCGCCTTTTGGACAAATTGGAGGGCATCCAAACATCGACCTTCAAAGAGAACCTCATTTCTTCTTTTCCACAGGTTCCACAAAATCCATGGCCACATTCCTTTTTGTTCCTCATTCAGAAAACTCACCTTCTCCAACTTAAAAAGGAAACTCATGTTCGCAAATACTGAGTCTCCATCAAACCCCTGTAATGTCTTAGGAAGTGGAGTGAGAGCCCATACCAGTCTAGCGAAACTGCAGGTAAAGACCACATGGTTTATTGTCTCTAAATCTCCTCCACAAGTCTGGCACCGCAAATCAACTTTCATAGCCCTAGCATTAATGAGTTATGCTGTTGGGAGAGCATTATTTATTATTTTCCAGAGGAAAACTCTTATTTTCGGAGCTGTTTTGACTTTCCAAGTTTTCTCCTTTAAAGCATTGAGAGAGGGAAGTCTGAAAGCTTCTGGAATGTTTACCTTCGCTTTTTTGGTGGATGCTAACCAGTAAGCGGACTTCACCGTAAGCTGTCCACTTTTCATGTGTCTCCAAGTGAAGAAATCTTCTCTACTCACTACTGGTTGATTTTTGATAATCAACTCGATGTCATCTCTGACGAAGACCTCATCCAACTTGGCAAAATTCCACTGGTTTGTTCTCGGGTCGATGAGCGAGCAAGCCTTTAAGTTAACATCGAAAATCTGATTTTTGACCCAAGGTGCCCTCAATCCCTCAACAAGATCATTTACCCATTTGTCAAGCCACACTCGAGTGTCTCTACCATTTCCAACTATGTGCTGCAGACCTTCCTTTAGCAGCTCACGCCCAAATAAAAGACTTCTCCAGGCGAACGAAGGTCTGCCTCCAATAAAAGCCTCTAAAAAGACCCTGTCATTGAAATATCTGCTCTTCAGGAACTGTGAAAGCAGTGAAGAGGGCTGGTTTAAAATCTTCCATGCTTGCTTAGCTAACAAAGCTTGGTTAAAGCTCTCAAGATCCCGAAAACCCATACCCCCAAGGTGTTTTGGTAGGCACATCTTGTCCCATGAGACCCAATGGATTTTTTTCTTATGAGCATCTGCACCCCACCAGTAGTCTGCGATTATGCTTGTTAGGTTAGCTATCAGCTTCTTCGGCAGTTTGAAATAGGACATCGAGAAAACAAGGATTCCACCAGCAGTAGACTTGAGAAGGACCTCCTTTCCCCCTTGAGAGAGATGTTGAAGGTACCATCCATCAAGTCTTCCTTGAGTTGGAAATAAAAAGGCTTCATATTGTTGTTGGAAATAAGAAGGCTTCATAATCAAAAATAAAAAAAAAAAACTAAAACTACTAGCGTTTGGTTGGTAAAATAGTATTCCCATGTGTTAAGGCCTTAAGGGTGACAAAACCAAGAAGGCTACACATCTTTTAGAGCTATAAAATGATCATGTGATATTAGTATCAGACAAGATGCAGAGTGGTGTTAAAAGGCATATGTAATAATAGGAATCGACATCATTATTTAATGTTTTGGTTCATTCGATGAACAAATGATCCAAAGAGGACACATACTTGCATAAGCCAAGAAACAAAACTCAGCTGCTAACTTGGACTTTTGATGAAAAGGCCCAGAAAGCGAGACAGTGAGTGCAGTACCAATAAAGAAGAGAGAGAGATGGAAGCATATTGCTGCAAGCCTTGTCAAGTTTGAATATAACATGTGAAGTATTATTTGAGTTTATTTAACTAAATAATAAATTTATAAAATGTACAACTATATATATATATATATAAGAACTGGATAGGTATTTAGATAGTTGTCTACATATCTAAGATAGTTAGGTAATCATTTAGATAGGTATCATTTAGATAGGTATCATTTAGATAGGTATCTAACTATCTAAGGTGGCTATTCATTTAGATACCTATTTAGATAGTTGTCTATCTAACATAGTTTTAAAACGTGGTGGTCGAGTGGTAAGGCGATTGTTAAGATGCCAAACATGTGGGTTCAAAGCCTATTATCTCAGATGTATCGTTTGTGTGCCTAGTGAGTATATAATTTCTATTTCGAGCAACCAGCAGATCCGGTTGGATCTTGGCTCGTTAGACACCTAAATTATTCAACAAAAAAACTATAGTTTGGATAATTGTCTAGTGAAGATATCAACGAACATATGCAAGTGTTGAAAAGCATTATATACTCTATGGTTAATGTATGTCATAAGAAAGAAGAGACAATTTCAAAGATGAGCGAAACGACTTTTTAACACTAATTTTTTAAAGGACAGTTTTGGTGTTCAAAAAACTTGGTCTAGAAACATGTCTAAACAATCATCCTCTTTGGTTAATGTATGTCATAAGAAAGAAGAGACAATTTCAAAGATGAGCGAAACGGCTTTTTAAAACTAATTTTTTAAAAGATAGTTTTAGTGTTCAAAAAATTTGGTCTAGACACCTATCTAAACAATCATCCTCTTTGGTTAATGTATGTCATAAGAAAGAAGAGACAATTTCAAAGATGAGCAAAACGACTTTTTAAAACTAATTTTTTAAAAGACAGATTTAGTGTTCAAAAACTTGGTCTAGACACTTGTCTAAACAATAATCATCTATAAAACGTTTAGTTACAGTAAGATAAAAAAAAGATATATTACACATATCTGTATCGTTTATTATTCGTTTTAATAATCGTAAAAGATCAGCTTCTATTTCATGTATATGATTGATTTCCTCCTACAATTTCATTATCAAGCCTGCAACCTTCTCTGAGTTGGTACAATTACACACGTGTGAAACGCCCAATTTCAGACTCGTTGGAGGTGACAATACCAATAAAGAAGAGAAATTGAAAAACCTGTGAGTGACTAACGTTTTTGTTCAGAAGAATTTGCCACTTTTGCAACTTGAAGCCAAAGTATATGACTTGTAAAGTAAATCAGATGCAGAATCAGAACCACAAACTCAGACAAAGCAACTGTTGGAGTAAGCTTGAAGTAAACTTGGAGATCAAGTTTATCCTAATCCCACCGAGATATGGTTGTTAAGAGGATTAGGAATTATCCAAAGAAGTTAAGAATTATCTAAAGAAATAAGATTAGGAGTTATCTAAATCTTTGTATAAATAGAGTTGCAGGCTTGTTGCAACCAATTAGAGAGTTTTTAACAATTGAGAGAAGCTTAAGGTTTGAGAGGATATTTCCTTAAGATTAATAAGAGAGCAAATTCTTATTACTGATCTTGCATACTATCGACAAACTCATATTTTATTTGGTATCAGAGCAGTAGGTTCGATCAAATTAACATCATGGGAGATATTATTGTGTCAAAACCAAAGGAAGGTGGAGGAACCAAAGTGAGCTGTCCTATGCTCACGGAGGTGAACTATAATGTCTGGGCAATTCGGATCAAGCTTTTGCTTAAAGTACACAAAGTCTGGGATGCAGTGGAGAACGAATCAGAGGATGAAGACAAGATGGATCTGGCCAAAGCTTTGATCTTCGGTGCTATACCTGAAACGCTCGTACTACAACTAGGCGAGCTGGATTCTTCAAAGAAAGTATGGGATGCGATAAAGTCGCGATATGTGGGAGCAGAACGAGTGCGAGAAGCGAGATTACAAACACTGATTAGTGACTTCGAGAGATTGAAGATGAAAGATAGCGAGACCATAGACGAGTTTGTTGGAAAGCTAACAGAGATTAGGTCCAAGTCGATTGCTCTGGGAGAAAACATTGAGGAGTCTAAACTCGTTAAGAAGTTCTTATGTTCTCTACCCCGAAAGAAATTCATCCATATGGTTGCGTCGTTGGAGTAAGTGCTCGACCTCAAGACAACAAGTTTTGAGGACATCATTGGTCGGATGAAGGCGTTTGAAGAGAGTGTAAGGGAAGAGGAAGAAGAAACTAAGGAGACACAGAGCAAACTCATGTATGCGAACAATGAGCCTCATCCTGCCACAAACTCTGACAATCGAGACTACAACAACTATTACAGAGGTCGTAGAGGTCGTGGTCGTGGTGGACGTTACAACAACCGTGGTAGAGGACGAGGCAGATACAATGATCGATCTCAAAATACTACTGATGCTTCAAAAATACAATGCTTCCGGTGTGATAAGTATGGTCACTACGCATCTACATGTCCAGACCGTTTATTAAAGCTGCAAGAAGCTTCTGAGATCAAGGATGAAAACACGCAGGAAGCAGAGGAGTTGATGATGCAGGAGGTTGTTTACCTCAACGAGAAGAATGTCGACCCTAAGGATTTTGAAACCTACACAGACAACGTATGGTACTTAGATAACGGGGCAAGCAATCATATGACCGGAAATCTCAAGTACTTTAAGAAGATTGATGAATCTGTCACAGGAAAAGTGAGGTTTGGTGATGATTCCAGGATCGACATTAAAGGAAAGGGCTCTGTTTTGTTCTGCAATAGCGATGGAGAAAAGAAAATCATAGCAGAAGTTTACTATATTCCAGACTTGAAAAGCAATATTATTAGCCTTGGACAAGCTACAGAAGCTGGTTGTGATGTGAGGATGAAGGGTGAGCTTCTCACACTGAGAGATAAGGATGGTAACTGATAGCAAAAGCTAAGAGATCTAGGAACAGACTATATAAAGTTACTATCGATGTGGTCACTGAGAGGTGTCTGCAGCTTCAGACAATAAGTGAGTCAGCAAGATGGCACGCTAGATTGGGGCACATAGGCAAAGAATCGATGAGGACTATGATCAACAAGGAACTCGTGTTAGGGATACCAAAGATCAACATTGAAAAGATACTTGCTCAAGCTGCTTGCGTGGGAAACAAGCAAGGCACTCATTCCCGCAAGCAACTACATTCAGAGCAAAGAAAACACTAGAGCTTATTCATGGAGACCTCTGTGGTCCAATAACACCCATCACGCCATCAAAGAAGAGATACATATTTGTGCTCATCGACGACTATTCTCGTTACATGTGGTCAATACTACTCGGTGAAAAAGGGGAGGCGTTTGAGAAGTTTAAAGAAGTTCACAGCTAATGTCGAGGGAGAGAGAGGAACCGCTATTGGGAGTTTTAGAACAGACAGAGGAGGAGAGTTCGTTTCAAACGAATTCCAGTCTTACTGTGAAACAAAGGGTATCACAAGACAACTCACAGCTCCCTACTCTCCTCAACAAAACGGCGTTGTAGAGCGACGAAACAGAACTCTTCTAGGTATGACTAGAAGCATATTAAAACATATGAATCTACCTAATTACCTGTGGGGTGAAGCGGTGAGATATGCAACGTATATCATAAACAGAGTCGCCACACGAGCATTGGTTTTTCAGACACCATATGAAGCATACAAGGGGAGGAAGCCAAACCTTGATCATATTGGCGTATTTGGGTGCGTCTCTCATACTAAGGTTGACACTCATCGATTAAAGAAGCTGGATGATCGGT
Organism: Moricandia arvensis; assembly: GCA_905132765.1. Lineage (NCBI taxonomy): Eukaryota > Viridiplantae > Streptophyta > Magnoliopsida > Brassicales > Brassicaceae > Moricandia > Moricandia arvensis. The sequence goes on along the minus strand of CAJHQP010000397.1, from coordinate 21,100 downwards.
CTAGAGCACTTGTGAATCTCGGTACAGAACCAGGATCAAAGGCCTACAGACTACTCGACCCGGTGAACAGAAAAGTGGTAGTAAGCAGAGATGTAATATTTGAAGAAGGGATAAGCTGGGACTGGAAAAACTGCGAGAAGTCTGTAACTACAGAAACATTTCAGGTTGAGTTTGGAGAATATGGAAATCATGGGATCAGTGAAATAGACAGCAACGAGATCAACCATGAACCAGAACATCAAACCGAGGAAATAGTTGAAGAACAGTATAATGCAGAGGATCCTGTGGAAGAATCAGAAATGAAACTGTAAGCGATGACTTGAGAAGATCGCAGAGAGAAACTAGAAGGCCGAGCTACTTGGATGACTACATCCTTCTTGCAGAGGTTGAAGGAGAATTATTACTACAGTGCATTAATGATGAACCATGGAACTTCGAAGAAGCAAAGAAGCTGAAAGTCTGGAGAGATGCATGTGAGGATGAGATAAACTCAATAGTCAAGAACAAGACATGGGAATTGGTTGAACTTCCGGTTGGAGCTAAAGCAATTGGTCTCAAGTGGATCTTTAAATCAAACGAAATTCTGATGAAGCATTAACAAGTATAAAGCGAGATTAGTTGCAAAAGGTTATATCCAGAGACATGGAATCGATTTCGAAGAGGTGTATGCACAGTTGCGCGCATCGAAACAGTCCGATTCATATTGTCTTTGGCCAGCATCGAAAGGCTGGGAAGTGCACCATTTAGACGTGAAGACAGCATTTCTCCACGGCGATCTTAAAGAAGAAGTATATGTATCACAGCCAGAGGGTTTCAAGGCCAAAGGACAGGAGAATAAAGTATATAAATTGAACAAAGCACTCTATGGGCTGCGTCAAGCTCCAAGAGCTTGGAATGAAAAGTTAAACTCAGTACTTGGCAAGTTGAACTTTGTGAGATGCTCCAAGGAACCTGCTTTGTATCGACGACAGGAGGAGAACAACTTCTGTTAGTAGCTGTGTACGTCGACGATCTCCTCATAACCAGGAACAAGCTTGAGACTGATTGTAAGCTTTAAGACAGAGATGTATGCACGCTTTGAAATGAGTGATCTGGGAAACTTACATACTACTTGGGCATTGAGGTACATCAGCATGACGAAGGGATTACACTGAAACAAGAACGTTACGCAAAGAAAATACTAGAGGAGACAAGGATGCAAGATTGCAACAATGTTCATGTACCAATGGATCCGAGTCTCAAATGTCGAAGCTAGTGATGAGGAAAGAGTTGATGAAAAGGAATACAGAAGAAACATAGGGTGCCTCAGATACCTCCTTCATACCCGACCTGATATCTCATATTCAGTCGGGGGTATTAAGTAGGTATATGGCTGAACCAAGGACTTCACATTCTGCAGCTATGAAACAAGTTCTCCGTTACTTGCAGGGGACACCGTCTTACGGATTGATGTTTAAGAGAGGAACGAATGCGAAGTTGACGGGTTACAGTGACGCAAGTCACAATGTCGATGAAGACGACGGACGAAAGTACGACTGGACACGTCTTCTATCTCTTTGAATCACCCATCACTTGGTGCTCGCAGAAACAAGAGACAGTGGCTTTGTCGTCAATGCGAGGCAGAGTTCATGGCAGGGACAGAGGCAGCAAAACAAGCTATCTGGCTGCAATACCTCTTCAGTGAGATAGTTGGAAAACAAGGAGAAAGAGTGGTGATTTACATTGATAATAAGTCGGCTATAGCTCTCAGCAGGAATCCTGTGTTTCATGGACGGAAGTAAGCACATTCACCGGAGGTATCCACTTCATAAGAGAGTGTGTGGACAACAACTTGATCGAGGTTCATCATGTGGCAGGAAGTCAACAACGAGCGGACATTCTAACAAAGCGTTAGCGAGAAACAGATTCAAGGAAATGAGGAGTATACTTGGCGTTGAAGACTTATCAACAAATGGGTTCAAGCTTAAGGGGGAGAGTGTTGGAGTAAGCTTGAAGTAAACTTGGAGATCAAGTTTATCCTAATCCCACCGAGATATGGTTGTTAAGAGGATTAGGAATTATCCAAAGAAGTTAAGAATTATCTAAAGAAATAAGATTAAGAGTTATCTAAATCTTGTATAAATAGAGTTGCAGGCTTGTTGGCAAACCAATTAGAGAGTTTTTAACAATTGAGAGAAGCTTAAGGTTTGAGAGGATATTTCCTTAAGATTAATAAGAGAGCAAATTCTTATTACTGATCTTGCATACTATCGACAAACTCATATTTTAGTAACAAGAGAAAACTATGAGGGAATGATTCAGAGAACAGAAACATATCTAGCCAGTAAATATTTAAAACTATTATTATTTATTTCTTGAAAATTAGAGAGATTAAACATTACATTATTACCTTAACTAACAAGTTAACCACAACCCCTAAAAAAAACCCTTATGTTTTGGGTTTTTTAGAAGGATACTCTTTGTTAGTCTCTGTGCAATTTTCATTGCCTCTGTTCCAACACAGATCTTCCTAATAAATCACACAACTTTACAACATCATGTTACAGCCAAACTAATTCATGGCACCACTTTGATCCATTCATAACGTCCTGGCAATGGATTTTCCGACACAATGTCAAAGTTGTACCTGCAAAACCCATTAAACTCTCTCAAAATCAGACAACATGCTCTGAAACTCTAAAACCCATATGATCAAAATCAAGAGGAGAATTTTATTTTTACTTTTCAGTGAAGTATCTCTGTTGTTGCTGCTCTGCGAATGCAAAGAAGTCTTCAATTTCACTAGAGGAAGGAACACTTTGTGTAGCTTCTTCTGAGTCTCTTCTCAAGCTACACGGTGTCGTTTCTCTGTAAACGGAAAACATTCAAAATACATATTCAAGAACTCAAATTATAATCTCTCTGCAAACAGACATGCCTGTCCCCGGCAAAGCCGAATAAAAAGCCACTAAAATTTTGAGGAAAATTGCATAAATATAAGCTCCCAAATTTGTAAAAAAAAATGTTTGTTGAAACTTTTCCTAAATCGTCTACAGCCCCTCCCTAAAATCACAAGTCCGACCTGAAATAAAATCTAGATGTTGGGACGAAACCAATACTAGATGTTTTGGTTTTGGGTCTGAAAAGATTATGGGTTCGATCGACCCGAACATATAAATAATTAAAAAAGAAAAAGAAACATAGTATAGATTTCCACTATAATTACCTGTCTCCTGATTCGAACTCCAAAACTTTCTCTACAAAACTACAATCAGACTTCACCAAGTTACTACCACAACAATCTTCTTCCTGTTTCATTGTCTTCGAGTTAGTTCTAGGGTTTCTTGTTTGGCTTTCGACGACACTGTTCGTGACATGTTTCTGCTGCTGTTGTTTCCTTGTATCGGTGAGTAAAGGAAGCTTAACGAGACGACGGCTCCGGAGCTGGAGGTAGTGATATGAGTCTGCGTCGAAGGACGGCGGAGTGGTATGAGATCGGAGACGCTTCAGGGCGAGGTTCTTGGCGGCTCTGGTGCGAAAACCGGAAGTGGTTTGGTGAGAGATGTCTTTTACGGAAGGGGCTTGGGCTATCTTTGACTTCTTTATGTATTTTCCCATCTTAGGGAAGATGGTCGAAGGAATCTTCTGGTTTGAGAGTGAAAGGAGGGAAACGATGGAGAAGGAGAAAGAAAGTGGTTTTTAATCTAAAAAAGTGAAAAACTGAAAGGACAATGGAAAAGGTTTTAGGGAGAAAAAAATAGTGAAATGTGAAATGTTTTAGTGTTTTTGTTTTCTCTTTAACGTTTTTTTTTTGTTGATGTAATCTGATTAAGCATGAGATCAAGATTTCAAAGTGTAGAAAATGGCATTATCCTCACGAAAATATTGTCTAAACGAACAACAAATTCAGATTCATATAGAGTGAATAACACAATATTTTTATAATTATATAAAGATGAAGAAGTTTTTCATCTATTTGACCCAAACATAACTAATTTTATACATCATATCATTAACATATGTGATTTTTACAAAATAACGAAGGTAAATTTATAGGAAATATGGAGGATGTAAAGAAGCAGATATTAAATATAAAATTGTTTATTTTGAAGATAATATAAATAGATTATATGTTAAAAGCTGTCGTATAATCATTTTCACAGTATATAATACAATAATAATATTTGGTGGTAACATAATAAAAAAAATATTTCAAAATATAACAATATTAGTATGATTTATGAGTGGTTGATGTAGCAAAATAAAGAAAATAAATGGTGCCGAAAGTAACAAATACTATAAGAATAAAGACCAATTAGATTATATTAATTATTTCAGTAGACCATCCTTTGTTAAAACACGAACAAATCCACACCTAAAGCGTACAAGAAGCTTTTGTAACTGACTGCCTGTGTGGATTAATTCTTTTTGTTAATAGACGATGATTGTTCTGCCTATGTGTATCAAAAATGTTTTGATTTTGGGTTATAGTTCGGTTCTTTAAGAAAAAAGGTCAATCATCTACTCCTTTTGTTTCATTTTACTTAGTATTAAAGTTATTACACATAGTTTAAAAAAATACAAAATTTTATACAAGTTATCTTGGTTACATAAAAATATTATTAAATAAAAATAATTTAATCAATATAAAATATTAGTATTTTGTAGATGATTACAAATCTTAAACAACATTAATTTTTTATCTAGAATAAAAAGAACATCAATTATTATGAAACAAAATAAAATTTTTAAAACACAATTAATTAAAACAGAGGAAATAATTTCTAATACCAAGGATGTTAGTGTAGTGGTAAACATTTAGTTATTCAAATTTATTTTTGTTGGAATGGACTATTTACAATGCTTTTATTCCTAATAAGTAGGTAAAACTATATATTTGTCTCATTTAACCAAAAAGTACACACTATAAGATATTCCCTCCGTCAGTAACATAGATGTTTTTTTAAAAAAAATGTTTCACAAAAATAGATGTTTTGTGTTTTCTATGTACAAATTGTAAACTTTAAAAAATTAATTGTGTTATTGAATTTTTATTGGTTAAAAATTATTAGAACTTGATAATTACAAAAAACAATACATTTATAATAGTAACTTAATGAATTTTTTTAATTTGTGTGAATAGTTTAAAACATCTATCATTATGAATCAGAGGGAGTAATATACTTCATCTGTTTCACAACGATAGTTTTTTGGTGTTTCCACACATATTAAGAAAACACATTAAATTATTATAACAAATATATCATTTTTATAATTTTTAATTTTCAATAATTTTTAATCAATAATAACTTAATAAAATCAATTCGTTTTTTTTGAAGTTTACATTATTTTCATAGAAAACACATAATTATATCTGTATGAAACAATTTTTTTTAGAATACTTATCTTAATGAAACAAGGGAGTATATGACATCAATTTTTGTTCTTAAATTTAAACAACTGTCTTATAAATCAACATCATGTGGCTGATCACTTATTTATTTATTTTGGATTTATTGGCATTGGATTCCCTAATCCTAGTGTTACAAAAAAGGATTCCCTAATCCTCTTGAATATACTTTGTTTGCCGCTACGACGTAACATCTCAACAACCGTAACGTTCTTTTGATGTATCGTTCGTTAAAAGTGTTAATTTATTGGTAACAAGGGAAGTCTTTTTCATTTAATGCTCGAGTGATTGAAGTACTTTTTGATATGATTAAATAATTTATGGAATTCTAGTGGTTGACGTGTGTTTTCTAATTTTATTTTAGGTCGTAATCAAAATTTAATAGTATTGCCAGGGTTGTCGGTTGATAGATGCTACATAATGGTAATCAAATCTTTTATTTTTCATTGTTTCGGTAACCATCTGTTTTAAGTATTAAAAAAAAAGAGAGTATCGAGTTCATTATCCCTTCGAACCAATGCATGCTAAACTAGCCATCTTTCATCACCAGCAATACACTGGCTGAGCTAGAGACACGGACTGTAATATAGTAAGATCGTTGATAAATGTATATGTGCAATTTAGTATATACATTATATATAATAACCCGTGAAATAATAAAGTAAAAATCTGTTGAGAAAACTCCCAATAACTATATAAAATAAGTTTATTTGAATGCTTCAAGGTTTCTTATTTATATTATTAGTTAAAAAGGTTTTTCAGTACGAGCAAGAGGAATTTCTATTAAAAGTTTCAAATGATCAAAAAGGATCTCAGTATTATAATCCTTGAGATGATGACAAAAAGAAGTAACACTTAAGATATATTGTATCACTTTCAAAATAATGCATGTTTTAGATTTTTCACAAATACTAAAACATAAGTATTAAATATATATTTTGTAACTATTTATTTCCAATAGTTATAAACCAAGAAGAATTCAGTAAATGTAATTAATTATAAATTTACAACCAAACATTATTAATTTATTAAATGTATCAATTTTTTTTAGTTAACTTTTAGTTTTAAACATGTATTTTTAGAAAACGGAAAGAGTTCTTTGAAGTTAAAGAGTGTGGCGATTGGATTTGATAATTTAACCATATTTTTTTTGAATACCCATAGCATTTCAAATATTGGCGATTTCTAATATTCTATCTCCTCCTGAGGTTTTCTCTGGGACATCAATATTCACTAATACTCCCTCTGTTTCTTAAAGAATGTCATTTTGACATTTTTCACACAGATTAAGAAAGTTATTGGAATGTGTTATATTCTTATTAATTACACATATTCAACCAATAAGATTATTAGAAACTAAAATTATTTATAAAATCAATGCATTTGCAATTAATATTCATCTCAAAATTGCATTGGAATTATAAAGTGACACTTTTTGTGTAACAAGAAAAAAGTGATAAAGTGACACTTATTTAGAAACAGAGGGAGTATGAATTATTTGTTCTAGAAGTTTCCAAAGAACTCAAATTTCAATTATTTTTCATGGATATTATGGTATATTTGAAAGAATTGTAATTATACAATTTACAAAAATAAATTGGGAAACTCTTTGGATATTCTTCGTACTGCGGAGATAGAAGGTGCTTTGTGGGTAGAAGCACAAATTATGGATTCTCCTACTCGTGCTCCTTCTTTTGGTCCTGAACTATCAATCATAGATGGTGTCAGTTGGTGCTATATCGATGGAGCCTCGAAGGAAAAAGATTTACTTGCAGGACAAGGCTGGTTTTACAAAAAGGATTTAATGAGATGATGATGGGAGCCATGAATATACGTAGAAGTCAATCACCTTTACATGCAGAATATGAAACTCTGATTTGGGCGATGAAATATTTGAATACTCTATATATTTTAGAAGTGGTATTTGTGACTGACTGTTCTCAACTGATAAAGATTGTGTCTACACCCATGAAGTGGTTAACTTTCACTGCACATATAGATAAACTTTTGTGCTGTAAGAATTTCTTCTCCAACATATCCCAATGGCAAAAATTATAGTGACTGATAAATTAGCACGCAGTACTAGAAGTCTACCCTCAATGTTAATTCAGTTCTTCTATGTTGGCTATCGAATTTGAAATCTATGTAATTTTGTTTTGTTTCAAAAAAAAAAAAAAAAAAAAATGTAATTTTGTTTAGTTTTTGTTGTAAAAAAAAACATAACATATGGTAACTAATTTTGTTTTTGCCGTTAACTTATGGTAATTAATATAACCGTTTAATTTCTAAGAAAAGAAAACTAATTTAACCGTAGAATGAAACGCACACGTGCGATGACTCCAGCAATCATGAAACATGCTCAAATCGACTCCACCGAACCTCTAAAACAGCAGTATTAATATTAAAGAGAAAAGGACAAATAAATATTAAGTCATAATGCAATAACCCTTATCACGTCCTCCCGCCCTTTTTTTCAGGGCGCCAAAAAATGAACTGTTACCGCACGCGTTATTCGCGCGTAGTTACACTTTCCAAGGGAAATAAATTTTTGTTTTCTTTGATAAAGTATACAAAAAGACCGAACCAGAGTAGCGTTTTCCGACGCAAGAACAAGTTGGGCCCCACCTACGACCAATCAAATCGTAGCGGCCTCACACGCACTCAAAGGCGAATCTTTCACCGGTGGGTCCCTTGATCCAGTTACTATTATGGCATTACCGATCCTCATTTTGGTTTTGATTTTCGGTTTACCGAAATTTTTGTTATGCAATTTCGCTTTCGGTTCGACTATTAAGAAATCTAGAGCTGTTCAATCGAAAAAAAAACCAGAACAAACTGATTTCAACCACAAAAAAAGGTTTCAAACCACATATATGTTATTATTTTAACTACAATGAAAATGATTAATTATAGGCCGACCAGTAAAAAAAATCAATGAAAATATAATACAAATAATTATTAATATCTTGATTTGAAATTTAATAGTTTTTGTATCTGTTTTAATTTATTTTTGTATATTTATTTTAATTTTTGATGGAAACCATTTCAAAAAGTACGAATTTTTATTTTTAGTGTCATTTTGATTTAAATTAAAAATTCAGTTAGTAATTTTATTTTCATAGACTAGTGTTAATCCACATATCGCACGAAGAATTTGTTTATATCGAATTTTAATTAAGATTTATTTTTATAATGAAAGATTTTAGGGGGTGTATTGAATTGAGAATTTTAGGTGATTTGTGTAAAAATGACAAATCCACTGTTATTCAAACGTGAATTCATTTAAAATTTATTGTTATTGAACTTAACATTTCGTACAATATTTTGAAATCCACTGTTATTGAAAATATTTTAAGTTATAAAATTTTAATTTTAAGTGATTTTAGAATGTTTGGGTGAATTTTCTTAGTTAAAAAAAATAAAATTGAAATCTCATGGTTTTAATTGATATTCTAGGATAGTTTCACAAAAATCACTTAAAACTCTGCAATTCATTAAAATTATCTATAACCTCATTAAAAATCAAATCACCTCAAATTTTACATTGAATACATCCCCTTTAAATTTATATTATGTATAATCATTATTTAGGTGGTAGTTCTTTTTAGTTTTATTACTTTTTCTGTTGAAGTTGTTTGGTTGTTACGGAATTTGAGTTATCTAATATCAAATGGTTAGAAATTAATCGATTTTATTTCCATGTCCCTAGATTTACTCATACGATTCACATGATCCTTGTACATGACTTAAGAATTTTTCATCCAGTTCACGGCCGCACCGCTACATCTGGGGTGGATCCAGGATCCATAACATCCACTATGAAGTATCGGAAAACACATCCGATGTGGTTTACAAGATCATAACTCTTTGTGTCATGGTTAAACAAACCTAGAGATTACAAAAAAGAATACAAGATAAGTACATGGTTAACAACCAAGCCTATCTCTAGTTTACTCTATCTCTCTAAACACGCCATGGAAGCCCTCCAAGAAGGTTTGAGGCTTATGCCTCCCAGAAGCTTGGCTTAGAGGCACATGTCGTGACCTCTCATTCTTTTTTACGTCAGCACTTAACCTAATGGGCTTCTTCAATTAGAATCATAAGTTGTCCGCATGTAACTTGTGTAAGCCGCCCCAAGTTGAACACGTCTGATGAGCTTGACTAAACCTCACAAAACTCCAATTGTTTGGTCCAAGTCCATAACCCTTCCTTTGTGCTAACACCTCTTGATGCTTGAGCAAACATGTTCATCTTCTGCCCTCATTGTCTTCTCTTATCTCGTCTTACTTCTCTCAGCTCCACCTTGAGCCAAGATTGAAGTCCCTTCATGATCTTCTTAACTTGCATAAGCTTACACTTATACACCACAACCGCTTAAGTAGATTAAACACTTAAATCCACTTAGTCCCATCAATGAAAATAGACAACATGCTTGATGAAGGGTATGTGAAAATCCCATTGCCATTCTAAATTTCCATCACCTCCTCCTATTGTCTTGAGTTGCGAACCTAGCTGTTACACTCCAAGTGGCAAGCTCAACTCCTCATTGATGTCATGTTTCTTCATAACTTGTTTTCCTGGTCTACTGCCCGTGAACCCATCAACAACGCAACCTTGCTGTCAAAATCGCGAACATGTTCAATTGCTTGACCAGAAACCTGAACATCTTTGAGCAAGTTGATTTCCTCCTTGGCCTTTTGATTCCACTCATGCGCATTGAGCCTTGAATCAAAGTCTTTAATTATGTGCAACCACCTTCGAATCATATATGCTTCAGTCCTGAAATAACCTCTGATTCTCTAGTTGTTAAAAACACTCAAGCTTTGAACACGTTTGTACCGCCATTATTTCTTACAGAACACGCCATCCTGCTATACACTTTGCTGAAGAGACTTTTGACACAAACCTGGTGAAACCATCATGTTGTTGTAGAACCTTGATATCACACTGAACCCTTTATAATCAACTGCAAACCTCGAAGTCACTCATGCCATATCTCTGAACAGTCTTTGACTTATCCTTTATGTATTTGAATAAACTGCACTTGAGCATACTTTGTACCGGCATACTTAAGCATGACACGCCACCTATAAACATATGATTAGAAAGACTTTCGACACAAATATATTTACTCCACTATTTGATCAAATTGTCTACAACTATAGAACCTCCACTAATAGATTTAGACCTAACTGCTAGTTGAATGAACTGAGCCTCATACCATCTAGTCCATGATACGCCTTGGCTCACAAGATGCTTATGATACATTATCTAGAATCCTTGATATGCCAATTTTATTCAGATGTGAATCAATTAATTCAATACCATTCCTTGTATTGAGATGTCTCCAAAAAATCAAAAACCTTTGCATCACCATCAACGACTTGAACACCCTTCCTTGTCATTGAAACCACCATTAGCCTGATGAGTACATGGATATCATTGAGTATTTGGGCATGACCTAATGTACTTTCCTGAGAAACCTGTCTCAGTATTCCACTATGATGAGAACAAATATCCATAACTCCATATGTTCCTTTCATTAAATGCAATCTCTTTTCCTTGCATTTAGACCTTCATGAAGCTTCTTTCAGTTCCATGACTTGAGCTTGAGAAGAACCTGCTTGTGGAGAACAAGTCTTACCCTTCATGAGATAACTAACTGTAAGACAATTTCTTGTAATCCATGCAATGTCTTCTAATAGTTTATTACTTTGTTTCATCTCACCATTCTTCATCTTCATAGCTCAATACCTTAGTTTAACTAAGTACCTCACCACATTTTCTCTTGCATCATACTCGTGTCCTCTGTATTAGCTTTACTGTAGTGTATTCATAATACATATGCTGATTTTACTTGTCTCACCTGCAAGTTACCTTATGTAAGATTCCTTTTACAAACTCCTTATGATGTGCCTTGTACTTGTTAATTGATCTTGGCATGTTTGGCTTTGACACTCTAAACATATCCATGATATCCTCTTATCATGGTATCGAGTTCCTTTTCAGCTCTTACTCCCTTGAGCTGACTAAGTTGCTAACCAAAAATTTTACCCTTTAGCTGAACCAATCAAAACATCTTCTAAAACATAAAACCAGTGATTCATTCCACATAAAATCAAATAATATATATCTCTGATGCATCAGTCCTAATACAATGTTAGTGGCTCCACCTGAATCAAATAACCTTTAGTAGCACTATGTCTCTGGGAAATTAACCAAGTTTCTGCAACTATTTGTGGTTCTAGTCGGCCTTTGAACCCTATCTCTCATCATCCAAGCCTGTGATGCTGCTGAGATAATCCCTTACAGCTTCTTCCATGTCAAAATCGATCTCATGACGAGTTTCTCAAGCTGTAGTTGTACTTGAACCATGACCTTTTCAAGCATGAAGTTTCAACGTGGCCAAGTCTGCAAATTTATCCTTTGCTTGCGAGCTTCGATTCTTCTCTGAGAGCTCCACCTTGACGCTTGTGGTCGTGAGACCAGACCGTCGTCCTTTACCTCCTCTAAGTCTGTTCAACTGAAAACTCTAACTTAAAATCCATGACCATTCTTCTAAGGTAAACTCACACACGTTTATGCTAGCTGTGGTAGCAACTTTATGCTTCTTGAACAAGTGTTGATGACTGTTGTCTCATACTTTTTACTCTCAAGATTACAGTCAGTCATAACAACCTGTTCAACTAGATTATGTCTGCGAATTTTCCTCTCTATTTGACAAGAATCTTCAAGTTAAGTCTAACCTTGAATCGTTTTTTTTTCCCTTAGGTTTATCATGTCCCTCACACGACCTCACTAAAGCTGCTATATGTTGTTACCAAAAATAGCCATTTGGTTCAACTTATACTTGTGTAGGCTTTTACACACTTCTCCCTTGCTCTAGTTTATTTTTATGGAGGTAGAACCTATATTAGCCACACTAACTTAGTGTCTCTTTTGGCTTTCTTCTAACATCCAGAAAACCTTGTCTCTCATGCACCAATGAGACTGATTTGAGTTGATCCGAACATAATCGTATATGTTTTGTCGCATTGCTGCCACACGACAACCAACATGTGCAGCTGCAAGATACATTGATCATCTTTTGCAAAGGTAACCTTCATTCTTTGTGATATCTGAAAAAATTTAGTCCCTAAGAGATTGATGACCTTTGATTTTGTTTCCTTAAGCCTTGCTTTGACTTAATATAAGTCTGTTCTTAACTTGAGATATCTTCCATCCCAGCCAACTCAAATCAGTCTCTAACATTGATCATGAATATACGCATCTCTGAAGCTATTCTTGCTTCAACCTATATGGGTTTTCTCATTCTTGCAAACACAACTACATCCCTTGCAAGTATCTCATCATGATTTCACCAACCAGAAACCATCAAATGTAACTAGAATCACCAATCCAAATGCATCTAGATCCCCCTATGTAAACGTTCTTCCTATGTCTCTTATGTTGTCTTTGTCTATCACAAACAAACACCATATGCTTCTTTCTCTGACGCTACCTAACTTTTTCAGCCTCATCCCTGGGTTGTCATAATTGAAAACAATGATGTGATCTTGACTACAAATTTACTGATTCTTTTTCTCCAAAATTTCCAGCTGATGTTGAGATAACTTGAAGCTCTTGCGAAACTTAATCACCACTACCTCAAACCAAAAACCCTTTGACTCAATCTTAACCAACTTCAACAGCATGTAGACATCAACTTTCTGAGAATTTCCTTTGTAATAACATGAATGGACACCTTGTCTTGAACATCACTCTAAATCGCTGTTGTTGCCAACAGAACACGCCGCTTAGCTCAACTAGCTAAGAAGACTTTCGGCGCAAAGATTCTCTTCTCAACCTCTGCTCAAACAAATCATTACATCTGCAACTGTGATACTTTGTAGACCCATTTGTTTCCCGTCATATGTCCTGAGAAGGCAAAACAAATTACTACTGAATCCCAAGCAGAAAACCTGAAACATACATGTTTTCATCCTGAATCAATCTCGGTTTGAATTGTCACCTATTCAATAGAACTCCGCCTTGAAAAAGCAAACTTCATGTTCTCACAGATTCCTTCAGCAGAAAACTATGTGTTACGCCAAACACATATCTGTTTAGAAAACCACATTGCATTTCTTCTGAAAATAACAGTTTTGTAATATCTTGTTCTCTGAACATCTACCCAACTGTAGGCTCCCATGATCAAACCTAGACGAACCCTACATCAGTCGGTTTACTTCAACCATTCTGCAACACCCTTCACGATGACTAAAGAATACCATACTAATACTCGAACAACCATGAACCACTCATATCAATCAAGGTTCTAAGGCGTCCCCTAGTTCCAGAGATACCAAACTGAAATAACAACATAGATTAGAACACCACTTGTGACAGATATACCAAGTAGATTGAACCCAAGACCGTGAAATTCCTCACTGGATCTTCAAACAATCCTATACCAAACCAGCGCAAAACCCCTTGTGTTCTACTATGCTTTCAGTTCCAATGAATTTGCAGAACATGAAGAAACTTGAGACTCCATTGCATATAGTCACACACGCCTTGTGACTGCAGATCGAGAACAACTATGAAACCTCTCTTCTTGTGCTAGCAGCATGCCACCATCTCAATTTGTGAGTAATCTGAAATCCTTCTCACATAGTAACATATTATTTTACTGTTGGAGACCTTTAGAGAAACCCTGATTTTCATAACCTAGAAATCATCTTAGCCGATTCAAACTGACGTGTGAATCTTTCCTCCATAAACTTGTACAACTGCAGCTAAGAACATGCACAATTTTCTTCCTCTCATGTAAATCGAAAACCTTTTTCACATGATCTTGATCTCGCTATATCCTCTGATTTTTACCCTAATCAGATTTCCACGTGTGTACAACCACGTGCCCACCAGCTTCCAGTAAACCTTGCGATTCTTCTATCTCGCTTGAAAGCTTTAACACACATTGCCAATTCTCCATAGGATCTAATCGTTGAGTCTATGCTCTGATACCACTTGTTACATAATTTGAGCTATCTGATACCAAGTGGTTGGGTTTCGATCGCTCTTATTCCCATGTCCATGGACCTACTCATGCGCTTCACATAATCCTTGTTCATGACTCAAGAATTTTTCAGCTAGTTCACGGCCGCACCGCTACATCTGTGGTGGATCCAGGATCCACAACATCCACTATGAAGTATTGGAAAACACCTTTGATGTGGTTTACAAGATCATAACTCTCTCTATCCTGGTTAAACAAAACTAGGGAGTACAAAGAAGAATACAAGAGAATTGCATGGCTAAGAGCTAAGCCTAGAGTAACATATCTATCTCTAGCTTACTCTATCTCTCTAAAAGATGTCATGGAAGCCTTTGTAGGAGGCTTGAGGCTTCTGCCTCCCAAAAGCTTGGCTTAGAGGCACATGTCGTGACCTCTCTTTCTTATTTATGTCAGCACTCAACCTAATGGACTTCATCAATGAGGCTCATAAGTCATCTTAATTCTTGTAATTTTAACCAAAACATTTTATATTATGGAACAAAGAGAGTATTTTCACATTTATTTGAGTACAATAACCTTATATTTTCGCTTTATATCATAATTAAGAAACATTTCATTTATTTGTAGTATTGGTTGGGGTATATGTTTATAACATGTTATATTTTTTTAATAGAAACTTCATCAACTATATATACTATGGAAAACGTAAAGTAAAGATCAAAAGTTTTATTTATAATATTTTAAATTCAGATGATGCATTTTAAATCGAATAGCATGACATTCCATCCGTAACACCTAAATGGTACAATGAATGATGTCTTATACTTATCCCTTTTAGTTATTTGAAATTGCCAAAATCCACTTTTTATATCACATTTTGAAAATAAACAAGCATCATATAATCTTTTTAATAAGTCTTTTTATTAAGCATTGACTATCTTATCCATTTTATAATATTGTTTAAATGTTTATAGTTAATTGCTAAGTGAAATATTCCTCTTTTTCTATGTTTGATTATTGACATAAAAGACTGAACAATTTCAAGATTATTTAGTTTATCTTATTAATTAATAATTTTTAGATTTTATTTTTACAGTGTTTTAAAAGTTCTTGATTCATTTGTATGGATCTAGCTTTAGTTGAGATATTTTTTTAATTGAAATCCTTTTCATTAGGAATTTCAACAATATTTTTTTTTCTTTTCCAAAAAGCATTTGGGATTTCAGAACATATTGAGTTTAGTAGTTCATTTTCTAATTTCTTAATTTTAAGATGATTTAATAAATAAAAGTTTTTACTATGTGTCAATTGTAAATCCACTAAAGATATTTTACAAAATGACGTATTTTTTTATTTCAAAGCAGATTTTTTCAAGATGACAAACTATATTATTGATTTTGATTTTGATATATTCAATATATAAAAAATAACTTCTTACTAGATTTTCTAACAAGAGAGTATTTAGAGAAAAAACACAAGACCATCAAAATGAGTGAACAAAAAAGCCAATCTCACCATCAAATTATGTCAATATTGAACTACACCTCCAAGGAAAACAAATATCCACTACCAACCAATTCTCTGCATTAGCACATTTCCTCTATTATCCTTTGCAAAACTCGTTAACCCAACACTATAAAAAGTAGCCCTATAATGTCAAAAAAATATAGCCCTTACACCTCCGATACAAAAACCACTAAACAAAAATCAACCTATTTCTTAAACCACAATACCAAAACTTAACTACTACCTCATTTACTAACTCTTAATCCCTCAAAAGCTTAAACCTTTTTACCAACTCTCTCTTCTATGAAAATAGGCAATTCATCACTGATAACCTCAACAAAAACCATACTTTTATGAGTTCATCCTTGTAAACACCAAATCAGTAGAGATTATTCATCATACTGATAAAATCAACTCAAACCTCATCTCCTACTACATATGCAAGATGCTAAGAGTGTACTACCTGTGACCTTGGATTTATGAACTTTTATACCACCAAAAAAACTTTTTCCATGTCCTATATCTACGAAATTACGATATTTCTAGTTCATATCTTTTGACTTCCATTGCCCCCAAGTCAATACCATACCAGTTCTATGAATGGTGGCACTGGTTTGGACCATGTTACCAAATTTATCCAATTCAAATACCAAAGTAGCCTTAACCTACTATACCAAACACGAAAAACACTCAGTTATAGGTCCTATACCAAAACTAGCTTTCCATATTGGCATGGACATATGCTGGTTACTATCCTGACACTTTAACTTTGTTACACATTTATCTGATATGTCATACTCTTTAGTTCGAGAATACCAAGTAAAATGGTGGGACATATACAACTTAAACCGTTGTTTTATTATCAACTTAAAAAATGGATCTAAACCCACAAAAAATTAAACAATTTATGGCGACTGTATCCTAAGCTCTGCCACCCATACAAACAAAAACTCTTCAACCCGAAAACCATTAAGCCCAACAGAATCAACAACATCATCATCCGGATCGAAGGAAAGTAATGGAAAAGACAAACTTAAAAAGATCTTAAAAGCGATCGTTATGCAAATATCTTCTGTCGAAGAAGAAGAAAGCATTAAAAAACCAATACACAAAGTGACATCCATACGGCGGACCACTATTACAAGACTCGTACGAAGAATAAACTAAGTTTAGAGAAATAAAAAACCAATAAAACAAAATACAATAAGAGTAGATAAAATAATCAAGAGCAGTGCAAAACTCAAGTTACAACAAACCTTACTTTACTCCAAAAGTACTAAAACAAGCCAAAATCATTAATTAAGCAAAGAAAGGACAAAATCAACAATCAAGACAAACTCATCAATTACGGCAATATGATATATTCAGGATTGCAAGAAGACATACTCACTCGCGAACAACTAATTTTCAACACAAATGTTGATTATAGATCATCTATTTGTCTGGTCTGGATTCCTATTTAGTATTTCGGATGTAGCAACTAAAATTGGGGTTTTGTATCAGTTATTTATTTTTCGTTTTATTTTATTTGTTATCGTAGAGTAAACTTTTTGTTTTAAAATTAGTAACATTTTACACAATAAAAATTTTGTTAACTTTATATGTTATATGATTCTTTATATTTTCCAGACTATTTTTTATTGATCGAAATTCAGTTAGATACTAAGTAATGAAAATTTTATTTTAAAATATACAAAATATTTTTTAATATGTGTACATATCTGATACCACATATAAAATAAAAAGGAGAGAATATTATTTTGGGTTCATTTGAACTCCTTAACTGCTTCAAAAATTCATTTTCTGGCAATTACATTACAACTTTTCCTCTATGTGCTACATTGTTAATATAGTAAAAAAACTATCTTCGGTTCTTTGAAAAACATTATTGCAAAATACATAATCAACCAAATAAAAGCATAAGATTTTGTCTTTGTTTGCGCTTTTTATGTTTATAAATTAACAATTCAACTTCGTTTAAAAACCATACTTTTTAGAAGAAAATATGTAAACACAAAGGCAAACCATGCTTTAAGATTCCAACATACTTAAAATGCTGTTTCAGTCAGCGCTTGACGATACTTCATTAGAATCAGGAGGCCCTTCTTCCTCACTATCATCATCACTATCTTCTCCACTCACGCCTTCACTAACCATCGGTCCTAGAAGGAAGCCAATAGAATCGACACTGACCAGAACCTGAGGAACCTGAGCAAGCTCAAGCCTGTGGTCTGGGGTGTGTTGCTGGTTGAATCTCCCTGGAACTTTTGAAGGAGTCTCGTAACAGTCTTTGCAAAGGTCATAACCAATTTCCTCCTTGCAGTCTTTGCATCTGTATCGATCCCCTATGATTGGATATACCTGCAAAGCCACATCACCATTCAGATCCTTAACACATGTTTTGGTTTCACTACTAATAACAATCGGTTTAGAATCATGTACGTACTCCACAACAATCACAACCAGCTCCAATGTGAACATTAGATGCAGGATTTGCCCACCATGGAAGATCATTGTTGTTGGCCGCGGCTGACAAAGATGGGCCTTCTTTGCGAGAGCTTTGAATGTCTACATGTCAGGATAAAATGATCACAAGAACTATGAGTCTCTGTGTACAATGTAACAACAAGAGCAAAGCTTTGAGAGAGCACAAGAACTTACTTCCTTTGCTAGTATGGGCATGCGTTTTCTGAATCCCACTTCTCCTTGAATTGTATTCTTCAGGAAAGTTCTCCTCCAATAGCTGCTCAAAAACCAAACAAACTTTCGGAAATCCTCTCGGGTCAGTGATATGACACTCTTGACATTTGATCTTTTCGCTTTCTCCAAACATATCTACCACACATCCTTCGCAATACACTGTAAGAAGGACGAGACAGGTTATCACAAGCAGTTGAAGTTGAAATACTTATCAAAAGCAAAAGATATAAGATGATACCATGTCCACAGTTGAGTACCACGGGTCGCACGAGCAGCTCCTTACATGCTGAACAGAGCAAATCATCTCTTGAAATTTGCTTATTGACTTTGTTATTCTCATGAACATTAAGAGCTTTTGCATCTTTAGGTTCTTCACTGCTGGATAACAACCTATCTGCATTAGAGCACTCTTCCACCTTCTGTTCATCTAAATACATAGAAGTTTACACTTAAAACAGTTTATTACAATTCAAAATCTTGCAAAAAAGATAAAAAGAGGATCTCATGTGTGGTAATAAGACTCACCAGAGACATGTAGAGAACCTCCACTACATACAGAATCCTCCCTACCCTTTGGTTCATCAATCTGAGGCGAGAAACAATCTAGTTCTTGTTCCTCCTCTGAAACATAACAACTAAAACATTATAATCACCACAAATTTACACCTAAAGAATAAAGTGTAACAAGTAAAAGAACTGACTTAGAACTTGTTCTTCTCTCTTGTGAT
Source organism: Moricandia arvensis (assembly GCA_905132765.1). Lineage (NCBI taxonomy): Eukaryota > Viridiplantae > Streptophyta > Magnoliopsida > Brassicales > Brassicaceae > Moricandia > Moricandia arvensis. Next base: position 1,779 of record CAJHQP010000397.1, on the reverse strand, counting down.
GCGCAAGAGGGTAAATCTTCTTGAGCAGGAAATGAAGTTTTTGGCAGACAGCAGGAAAGTGAACATAAGGGTCTCTACAAATGGGACAATGAGACTCACGCAGCTCGTTCATTGACTTATGTACGCACCAGAAACACGATAAGTGTCCACATGCTGCCCATTTACAAAATCCAAAACGAACATCAGAAAACTAAAACTAAAAATAAAAATTGATTAAGTCAACTTCTTCTTACATAACACAATCGGTTTGTAAAGAAGCTCCCTGCGACAAGACAAGACAAAAGTCAATTTCGAATGATTAGTTTCGTCTTTTAAGACATTCCTTGTCTCAATTACAGAACCAAGACTATGAATCTACAATCAAGATGCTGTAATTGTCCCACACAATTGCGAAAAACCCTAATTAATAAATTAACCTAATCAATTTAAGGTTAAGGCAATGTTAAGGGGTGGCGCTTACAGGCAAACGCAGCAGAGAAACTTATCGGAGATTTCTTCATGTATCTCAGCGTCTTTCATTGTAACATCAGCCATGGGTAAGAGATGAGATTGAGGAAAAGGGAAGATCAATTTTTCTGCAAAATTATCAGACAAAGAAAAGAAAATAGAGAGAGAGAGAGATCTGAGTTTTGACGGTGCGGTGTTTTTGCTTAGAGGCTAAGGATCAGATTTAGCAATGTTATGGTCGCTAAAAAAACGTTTTCTAATCTTGATTTATTAAACAGAAATATTTAGTATGACCCTAATTTATTTTAATCATAAATATAGCTTTCAATAATTAAAAAAAGAAATTTTCTCAAATAGCCATATTTTTTGTTTTTATGGGTTTATCTAAAGATGTTTTATTAAACATTTATACCATTTACTTTATAAATATATAAATATAATTCAAAACTATTAAAAAAAACTTTTTAATAGTTTTGAATTATATGTTTTCAAATTCGAACTTTTTCTTTCGTCGAATTTATTTTTCAAAGTTTTTATAAAATTTTGAAACTTTTTTTTAAATTTTATTTTGAAACTTTTAATATTTAATTTTAATAGTTTTAAAAACACGCATAAAACCTTACTCTTTAACTCTAAATTATAAATCTCGATTAGTTAATAGACAATTCTCTCAAATATTATTTTTAAAATTTTTGTCACCAAAATAATATTAAAAATGACTGAATAGCTATTTTTATGAAAATTTTTCATGTTTACCACATTATTGATACCACTTTTCATTTTAACTTCATTAAAAAAACATTTTTGTCATGGAACCTATAAACACTTCTATCTTTATAATTAATTAATGGATACCTAAAATTATAATTTGAGTGGTAAAGTTTTGATAGAGGTTATGGTTTAAAATGTTTAAAAGTAGATACATAAATACTATATTTTTAAAAAAAATGAAAAATTTACAAAACCTTCAAATTTAAAAAACATATAATTGTAAAATATAAAAAGAATTACTTTTTGTTTTATTTTCATATTATATAAATACTTATTTATATATCTATAAACAATTAAGATAATGATTTTTGATTCTTAAAAAAAAATATTTTACATTTTTATTATAGTTTTTTTACTGAAAAAACCAATTTTAGGGTCATTAAGAAAATTATCCACTAGAAAATCGTCCTTAAAAATTCTTAATTTTTAAAATTTTATTAAAATTAATTATTAGATGAAAGAATCAGCAAAAAAAATTGTGCACATGAAAAAATCAACAAATAAAATACAAAGAAGAAGAGATGTTTTCCAATACACGAAATACTGAAGAAAAGCATCTTT